>CAJQTV010000211.1:0-185574 GCA_907163055.1 Formica aquilonia x Formica polyctena | reverse complement strand
CTCTCGTTCGGTATCGGCCGTCGGGCGTTGATCGTCGCGTGCTGTTGAGATAGGTCGGTGCGCCTTCTCCGGTTCCGCTTATCGTTGTCGCCTCGATGTACCGGGTGACTCGAAGTTCCTGATGGACTTCCTTTTCCTCGGTTGTAGTTGTTGACCGTTTGACGGAGTTTCCTTTGCTGTCTCTCGTTCTGTCGATTCCACGGAAATTTTCTTCCTCGTGGTTGTGGACCTTTGCCGGTGTCGATCTTGTTAGAGCTGGCGTATCCCACCGCTGCCACCAATTAATGTTGTGCCTCTAGCCGCTAAGGAAGAGGTCTTTAGGGATTTATACGCCCAAAGGATTAGGATCCACGCTCGAAATAAGACACTCCCGGACGTTAGGTAGAAATTGATATATTTCACAGGTTTTTGTATACTTTTACTTATTCGCGATTATAATAGTCGGGCGCGATACGTACGGTATATCGATACTGTTGATCTGAGCGAGCGAGTAGCGAGCGATGTTAATGAGCTATATTACTGAGCTAGCGTCGGTGCATCTCGCGCTCAATATATATTAATTAATTAGGTCGTTGATTAGGGAGGAGTGTGGTGTCCCTGACAGGAGCATGTCTCGTGCTCCGCTCGTCAGCTGTCTCGTCAGCTGCTTACTCAGCTTCCGAGAACTTGACCGTGACTTCCTTCTCTTTAGTCACGTATCTTACTTTTATTTTATTAATAATCTTTTATTACTTTACTCTTTCTTAATTATCTTTCCTTGATCTCTTTTCTAATTTTAATGCATTGCTTTACTCAACTCTTTCTTAATTTTTTCTGTTTTACTTTATTATTTTATCTTTTAATATATTTAGAGATTGGTCGGGTTACGACAAATTGTACATGTCAATTTCAATAACGCTCTTTCCCCAATTGTACAAGAGACATCAAATTTACTATTTTCCGAGGAAACGAATATTTCCGAGTCCGATACTTCTTTTAACAATACATTTTCACATCAAAGTTTTATAAGAGAGGATGATAATAGTAATTCAGATAAAGAAAAGAATGATTTTGAAGCGTTTTTAGTACGATGGGCTATCACGCATCGAATTTCTCATGTAGCCTTATCGCATTTATTGTCTGGTTTGAAAAAAAATCCATCCAATTTTTTTTAATTTGCCAAAATGTGCAAAGACATTATTACATACCACGATCTTCTGTTATTACTGATATGTTTCCTGGTCAATATTGTCATGTTGGTATTGAATATGGTATTCTACAATTTTTATCTGCAATGAGTAACAATAATAATAGTACAGTTTTATCTTCTATTCAGATTCAAATCGGTATTGATGTTTTACCAATATCTCGATCTAACTCGAATCAATTATGGTCCATTTTAGGTCGAGTTATGCCTCATGGAAAAGTATTTCTTATTGGTTGTTATTTTGGTAAAACCAAACCAGCGGATGCAAATGAATTTTTGAAACAATTTGTAAAAGATACAAATGTTTTAATTAATAAGAGCGTGATTTATAATGAAACAACATTTGCATTTTCAATACATTCTATAATTTGTGATGCTCCTGCTAAAGCTTACATTACACTTACTAAAAGACATACTGGTTATTTTAGCTGTTCAAAATGTACAATTGAAGATGAATTTATCGCTAACAGAATTTGTTTTCCCGATTTTAATTGGCAAAAAAAAAACAGATACAAGCTTTCGTAATCAAACTCAAGAAGAATATTACACCGGTCGTTCTATTTTATTAAACATATCAGATTTTGACATTTTATCTCAAATTCCATTAGCTTACATGCATCTGATATGCATTGGTGTTGTTAAAAAACTAATAAAATTATGGATAAGTGGTCCTCTCAAATCTAGATGTTTATCGTCGCAACGAATAAAAAATATTTCTCAGTCTCTTCTCGATATGAGGCATCTTATTCCAAAAGAATTTGCAAGAAGACCACGAGAAATTCAAGATTTTGCACAATGGAAAGCAACCGAATTAAGACAATTCTTTTTGTATACTGATCCTGTTGTATTACAAAAAGAAGTAAATTCTGATATATTTTCAAATTTTATTACTTTGCATGTTGCTATTCGTATTTTATGTCAAAATAATAGTTCAATTGAATATATTGAAAATGCAAATAAATTATTAAAACATTTCGTTGAATGTTTCATTAAAATTTACGGGCCCGAATTTGTATCTCATAATATTCACGGTCTTCTACATATAACTGACAGCGTAAAACAGTTTGGGCCATTAGATACTTTTAGTGCCTTCCCATTTGAAAATTTTATGAAGGAATTAAAATCTCTTTTAAGAAAATCTGAGAAACTATTAGAGCAAATTAGCAATCACTATGCGGAAATGAGTTTTTTTAAAAGCAATTCTAACAATACAGATACTTTAAAAATACGTGTAAAAAATCAACATGAGAACGGGCCATTGATATCAGGTTGTTTTAATCCACAATTTTCGAAAGTTGAATTTTCCCATTTTGTTATTTCAACTAAATCTTCTGATAATTGTTGTCTGATAGAAAAAGATATTGTCTGTTTGGAAAATATTGCAACGTCGCGTGAAGGCAATTATATTGCAGTAGGTCGCAAATTTAAAATAGTTGAAAAGCTTTACGATAATCCATGTAGTTCCACTTATTTAAATGTATCTAAAGTAAGTGAATTATCTAACATTCAAGCCTGGCCTTTGAATAAAATCAGTTATAAATTTGTAAAATTGCCATATAAAAATGAAAGGTATTTCGCAGTAATACCGCTTATAAGTACTGGATATTTATAACATTTGTACATACTTTTACATACATTTATAATATTTGGATATTTGTATATTGAGTTTTAATTTGTTTGACAACAGATTAAAATAAATTTTGATAAAATTATAAATTGAAACAATTTATACATATGTAAAAAAAAAAAAATTTATACAAATTGATATCTTGTTAACATGATTACTCGTAAATGTTCTTTCTTTAATTTCCTAGGAAAATGTCGGATCGAGGATTCGTCGTCGTTGAATTCTCCGATAGTATCCAAGTAATACCCAAAATTTGGCTACAAAATAAAAAATTATGTAAATATCCTTCACATCTTAAAACGGATGTACAAATTCGAAAGGCAGTTGAAAAAGAAGAAATACCGAGTTCTTCCATTAAAACCATTAAAATTGACCGGATTTTTGGCGAGTATTGTAAGTATTTAAATAAATAAAAAAGCTGATATCATTTTTTAGTTTTACTCATTCATCATACTTAATAATATGTTTTAAATATTTTCAGCGTCCTTACAGAAAGCTAATGCGAAAGCAGAAACGGCCTTATATACATCAGATATGGATACTGAAAAAGAAACAAAATATTATAAAAAATTTAGAGCGAGAAAAGTTTTATATTCATCCGACAGCGAAGAAGACTCATATACAAGTACATGCACAACTTTACCGCCTGCTCCATGTCCTCCCGTAAAACGTGAGTAATTATAAATAATTTTATTGCATGTATATATATATACAGGGTGGTCCTCGTAACGGTCGCCACGATTTTTAAGGCACTTACAATAATCTGACATAAAAAAGTCATAAACAGAAATTTATCAGTTTCTAACCGGCAACAAATTGCAATAATAAAAATTGACCAAACATTTTTTTTTCCATAAAAAAGCAAGATCATCTTCATTTTTTTAAATGGAACCCCCCTTTTTTATTGCATATTCTTGTAGCTTATCTCGAGAGCTTTCCAAAACACTATAATAAAGTATTACGGTAAGATTATCGAAAACTAAATATTTTACGAGATATTTTATTTTTTATATCAAAATATGTCAGATTAAAATATAAAATAACTCAAAAAATACTTAATGAAAAAATACTTTATTATAGTGTTTTGGAAAAAAAAAATTGTCTAAGTCTTACCATAAACCTATTATTAATAAATTTTACATATGTTTCAGATGGACAATCTATATTTCTATACAAAAATTAATGATAAATAACATAATTTCTCACTGTCAATTTTTTCAGTTTCGTGCATTTTATATATATTATTTTAAATATAAATATTATTTTATAAATAAATTATAAATTACAAATTATTAATTATTAATTATAAATATATTATTCGTAATTTCAAATTTTTAAAAAATTTGTTTACTAAACTTTTATTGACACATTCGTGTGTATTTAAAAAAGATTTTTTTTTTAATTGTATAAACTTATATGTTATTTGCTTGTATATATTTGTACATTTGATATTATTTTTACAATAAACAAAAAAATTTTTTCATAATTTCTGAATTTTTATGTATTTACAATTACCTTTCTTTAGTAATTAAGATAAAAATAGAAAATCGATTTAAAATTGTGGCATCTCTCTTTTCATGATAGCTTTATTTATCCTAAATTTATTTTTAAAATGAGTAGGCCAAATACTTGAATTTCTATCTGCATTGTACCACAATGCAGGTATTAATTGAAGTCCATCATCAAATTCCGCAATTACATATGCACTGGTGTTCATTTTTCTTTAAAATACAAAATACTTGTGTATGCATATTGAAATAAAAAAAGTGTTACGCATTATATTTGTCTAACAAATTAAGAATGTTAAATTATAAAGTATAAAAAACATATCTAGCGCATCAACAAAATATATGTGCCTAACAAAATATATGTAATATATTTAAAGATTGGTGCAAAAATTATTGCGGTTATTGTTATTTGAAACATTAAATTATGCAATTTAATCATATAATGTAAAACGGTTTAAAACCGTTTTACATTGTATGATTTAAGGGAAATACTGCGAATGTGTTAGGCTTATTTGCAAAAGGAATTTTCCATGCTTTACAGAGCACATCTGTAATTGGATAAGAGAACATTTGGTAATTATTTACTATAACGAACCCAGCTCCAATGACATTGACCTTGACATATGTTGTCAAGGACATAATCCTGAGTAATTTTTCCTTATAACTTAATCAGCGGTCATTGTTTATTAAAAAGTTATTAACAAATAAAGTTTGAGAAATAAAACGTAATTTTTATATGAGTTTGTAATTTCCACGTAAGAAGCGAGGTCCATCCGCATCAGGACGTTGTATAACTCAAATCAAATTTTCAGAAATAGATTTGAGTTAGGTTATATCTTCCGGAAGTGGAGCCCCTCCGTAGGGAAAGCGGAACCCACTGCGTTCACGTATATACTTTCCCATTCACACAACAATCGTGAGGTGAACCTCGCTTCGCGTTGTAAAGTATATGCGTGGACACAGTGGGTTCCGCCCCCCCCCCCCATACAAGGGGGCTCCATTTCCGGAAGATATAACCTAACCCAAACCTATTTCTGATTTAAAATTAAAATTTGGTGTGGGTTACGTTGTATAACTCAAACCAAATTTTCAGAAATAGGTTTGAGTTAGGTTATATCTTCCGGAAGTGGAGCCCTCCCATGGGGGGGGGTGGCGGAACTCACTGCGTTCACGCATACACTTTCCCATCCACACAACAATTCTGGGCTGAACCTTCGCATTGTAAAGTATATGCATGGACACAGTGGGTTCTGGGGGGCTCCACTTCCGAAAAATATAACCTAACCCAAATCTATTTCTGATTTTAAACTAAAATTTGATTCAAGTTACATTATATAACTCAAACCAAATTTTCGTTTCGAATCTAATTTTAACTTTAAATATCTTAAAAATTATAAGAGACCGCCGATTAAGTTATAAGGAAAAGTTACTCAGCATTATGTCCTTAACAACATATGTCAAGGTCAACATCATTGGAGCTGGGTCCGTTATAGTAAATAATTACCGTATAAAAAAATTGTAACATAAAAGTGATATTCAAATATAATTTAGAATTACTGCTGTATATAGATAAACATACGGATTATATATGATGCACATATAGCATTTCTATTATAAATAAATAGACAGACAAATATGGGCAAAAAAAAGAAGAAGAAAAGGGGGGAGGGAGAGAGAGAGAGAGAGAATAGGAACGAGTAAGTGAGGGAATGGCTGTATGAACGCCGTAAAACGATATATTGATTGATAATTCGCGGTGGTTCTGCAATTTGCTAGGAAGAAACAATTATTTCCTCTTTCTCTCTCTCTGCCCATTCTTATCCGAGCATTTTGTATGTGTGTTATTATACAAAGTGTCCCATTTTAAAAGTTCCACCCTCATAACTTTTCAGGACAACGTTTGAAGGAAAACGACTCGGATAAAAGTTGTAGGGAACAAAGGGGGCTATCTAGTAGTGATCTTGGATTTGACATTAAAGGTCATTTTCAAGATCATTTGAAGGTCAACTTCCGTTTTTTAAATGGGAACCCCTATTTTTGACACCGGATTCTGAAAGAGCGGAAAATTTTACATTAGAGTTGTAAAGGATCAAATTGACCCTAGGGGTTATCTAAAGGTCAAATGTCTCTCCCGTATTTCCCAGGCTTGTATCTTGTCATGATAGCGATATATCGAAAGAATGACCTCCATAAAAATTGTCGAGGTCATCGGAGGCCACCTGGTAACCTTGAATTGTACCTTAACTCTCATTTTCAAAGTGTGAGAAAAATAAGACAAAGGTAATAACTCAGAATCCGGTTCAAAAAGTTACTAACTCAGAATCCCAGAATCCTCAGAAGTTTTCTTAAATTTTAATAACTTCTGGAAATTTTGAAAATTATTTGAAATTTATCATTAAAAATTTCTCAGTTCTTTTTCTCGATCAACTGATCATATTATTCATAGTTTATTGTATGTATTGAAAATCTCTTCTACCTGTCACAATGTGTACGTAACGTGAATTTATCTTTCTGAATTTCTCCGTACTTTGTAAACATGCCGGAGTACACAAGGAATGAGATTGTTGACATTCTATTAATTCTTGGAGAGTGTCGTAATAATTATCGTGCAGCAGAACGATTATATCGTAGACGTTTCTCTGGCAGACGTCAGCATCCGACGTGAGAGACAGGGACCTCGTAGAATACGACAACGTCGTCGTATTATGGCAATTGAGTGGAACGATCCACGAGTTCTTGTAGTGTTAGCTATGATCGATTTAGATTCACATATTTCACTACGACAAATAGAAGTACAATCTGGCATCCCAAGATCAACGGCTCAAAGAATTTTGAGACTGCATAATTTCCACCCTTATCACATAGCCTTAACTCAAGGCTTATTTCCTCATGATTTCCAACGAAGGTTAGCATTTTGTAATTGGGCTCAAGCGATGTTACGTCAAGATCCAGAATTTTTCAGATACGTTATGTTTTCTGATGAAGCTACTTTTCATAACACAGGCCAACTAAACCGACATAACTGTCACTATTGGTCTGTAGAAAATCCACATTGGTTCCGTGAGGTTGATCGCCAACAGCGCTGGAGTCTCATAGTGTGGTGCGGTATTGTGAATGGTTACTTAATTGGGCCTTATTTTTTCGAAGGAAATGTCAACTCAGCTAGATATTTCCATTTTCTAAGACAAGAATTACCAGATCTGTTAGCCAATGTTGATCTGCAAACACGACAACGTATGTGGTTCCAGCAAGATGGGGTACTTGCTCATAGGAGCAGAATCGTTCAACGATTTTTGCATCGTCGATACTCCCGTCGGTGGATAGGAATTAGTAGCCATGTTGAGTGGTGCCCCAGACCTCTTGATCTAACAAGTCTTTACTTTTTTCTCTGAGGCTTTTTGAAAAATATGGTCTATGCAGATGCACCAACAACCAGAGAAAATATGGTGCAACGAATCACTGATGCTTGCAGGAACATACCAAGACACGTACTTTTATCAACTGTTCAAAACTTTGAACGGAGAATACAGCTATGTATTAACAATAATGGGGGCATTTTCGAAAATCTAATTCGGTGAAACCTCAAATTTCTTTTTCATTGGAACTCTTCACAGTCTTGCCTTCATTGGCTGGATTATTAATGGTTTTGCCTTCATCAGCCGGGCTCAGATTCTTGCCTTTATTGGCCGGGTTCATCACGGTCTTGCCTTCATCGGCCGGGCTCAGATTCTTGCCTTTATTGGCCGGGTTCATCACGGTCTTGCCTTCATCGGCCGGGTTCAGATTCTTGTCTTCATTGGCTGGATCAAAATGGGACCTGAAAATTCATCCTGCTATGTCCTCGTCATGGGTCCTGGACATCGAGTAGCATATCGATGACTGAACGCAGGCAATGGTTGACCCTCGAATGATCATCTAAACGTGAAATGATCCCTTACAACTCTAGTGTAAAATTTTCCGCTCTTTCAGAATCCGGGGTCAAAAACAGGGGTTCCCATTTAAAAAACGAAAGTTGACCTTCAAATGACCTTAAAAATGACCTTTAATGTCAAATCCAAGGTCACTATTAGATAGCCCCCTTTGTTCCCTACAACTTTTATCCGAGTCGTTTTCCTTCAAACGTTGATCCTGAAAAGTTATGAGGGTGGAACTTTTAAAATGGGACGCCCTGTATATTATTTACATGTGTGTATGTGTTCGAGAGCGAGGCGAAATGGGACAAGTATGCGAGGATCTTTTGGTTCGCGGAAAATAAATCTCGCGAGTACAATTCACGTTCTTTAATTATAATCAAATAATTAACACAATCACAAATTATACAAAAGTTCCAGAAAAAAGCTCCGTCGGTTATAGGCGGTTTCACAAAGAGAATAGCGGTTGTCGTAAGCGGTTTCACAAAGAGAATAGCGGTTGTCGTAAGCAGTTATCAAAGCGGTTATCAAAGCGGTTATCAAAGCAGTTAAACGTAAGCGATAACTCTGCGCGTTTTCAGCGAGTGTCGGGCGCTCCTTAAGAGCGGGCTCTTTTATAGCGGTTTTGATAATCTCTCGCTGCCAATAAGTTTGAACCTCCGAGTTCGGTTCGAAGATTCGCGGCGCCAATCTTTATTGGCCGCCCCTTGAAATATCGGCGCGAGATGAGACTCAGAGCGAGTGATAGGCCGGTGGCCCGTACGTCACGGGCAACGTCACGACCTCGCGCGTGCCGGCAGCCGTTTGTCGCGCGGCTAACCGACAAAGTTGTTTGCGAGTTGTTATTCGACTTGTTTGTGACATGGGCTTCGTTGAATCCAAAAAAACCTCGGAAGAGAATAATAATTTTATAAAAGTAATAACAAGTTAGCTTTTCTTTATATGTTTTTTGACTTTGAATGTAAGATGTGAAAATAATGCGAAGCCCATGTCGCAAAGATGAAATTAAATTATGTGTAATTTAATGCGATCTCAAACAATATGGTTGTGTATATATAATAGTAATTTTTTAAATTTATTAAAATATCATTTTTGTCACATTTTCAAAAAATTTATATATGTATTGTCACATGAATATGAGATATACAAGGTGTCCTAGACCACCCGTACACCCCTTTTCTTTCAAAAACTAAGCATTTTAGAGAAAAACGTTTTGAACAAAAATTGTATGGTTTTGAGGGAACTTAAGATGGTGTCATTGGTTTGACCTTGGATGGCATCGTTAAGATCAAGTCAAGGACACCTTTAATTTCTTAAATGGAATCCCCTATTTTTTATTGCATATTCTTGTAGCTTATCTCGAGAGCTTTCCAAAACACTATAATAAAGTATTTTTCATTAAGTACTTTTTGAGTTATTTTATATTTTAATCTGACATATTTTGATATAAAAAATAAAATATCTCGTAAAATATTTAGTTTTCGATAATCTTACCGTAATACTTTTATGTTCAGAATAATGAGACAAATCAATTAGTAAAAAAAAGAATTGTTTTTAAAAAAAAGTATGTAATTATTTACAATGTATTTTTTTAAACAATTATTTGTTTTTTTCTTTACACTAATTGATTTGTCTCATTATTCTGTACATAAAAGTATTACGGTAAGATTATCGAAAACTAAATATTTTACGAGATATTTTATTTTTTATATTAAAATATGTCAGATTAAAATATAAAATAACTCAAAAAGTACTTAATGAAAAAAATACTTTGTTATAGTGTTTTGGAAAGCTCTCGAGATAAGCTACAAGAATATGCAATAAAAAATAGGGGATTCCATTTAAGAAATTAAAGGTGTCTTCGACTTGACCTTAACGATGCCATCCAAGGTCAAAATAATGACACCCCTCAAAACCATACAATTTTTGTTCAAAACGTTTTTCTCTAAAATGCTTAGTTTTTTAAAGAAAAGGGGTGTACGGGTGGTCTAGGACATCCTGTATATAAAAAATATCAATTTTTTATTTATATTAGAAATACGTTTCAATTTATTAATTATTTAAGAAATCAATTAATGTTGGGAGGAAAAAACTTAAAATTAAAAATTTAATTAAAATTTGATTAAAATTTAAAATTTAAAGATACAATAATGTAATTTGTAAAGATAATATATAGAATTGAGCAATGTTGATATAGTTTGAACAAAAATATAAAAAAGTTTTTACATTTACAATTTATTTTATACAGGGTGTCCTACCAAAAGTGACCAACTTCTTTTATATTTGTAAGTAAGAGAGAAAGATCATAACAAATATATATAAAATGTAATGGTTTCTAAATCTATTGTGAGTATAGTAGTTGCTTACAATAACTATTTGTGTTTATGAACGGAGAGATGCATAATTTTTTCATAATATGAATATTTGGATATAATAATAATTGTAGTATTATTAGAGACGAATAAGACGATGTATGATTTAATGTAAATATTTTACATATTATACGAGTAATGGGCTAGAAATTTCGTGGGCGATGTATACCTTTTCGCTTTCGGCCCCATGATATGGCCAATTTCTGACTCGTGCATTAGAGATTGACTTATATCATGTTGTTATTTGATTATAATAATGAGTCAGAAGTTTATATCGCATGGTCGAAAGTGAAAAGATATACATCATATGCGAAATTTCAAACCGATAAAACTCGTATAATACGTTAAATTTAACATCATACATCATTGTATTTGTCTCAAACAATACTATAACTTTTATTTTATCGAGATATTCATATTGTTATAAAACAATGACGCATATTTTTTCGTTCGTTATAGCATTTGTTAGCAACCATTATGGTCACAATACAGTTTAGTTTAAACTATTTAAGATTTATCTCTTTTAATTTATAAAATCAAAGAAGGTGGCCACTTTTGGTGAGACATATGTACGTATATTGTGACGTTGCCGTCTCGCGCGCGTCCGCCGAGTTCCTCTCCGATCGAAAAGCGCGGGCTGAAGGGCCGCGCCAGTCGAATCATTGCGAGAACCGTACCGTTACCTCCAGAGAGGCGTCATTAATTGAGATTTCGAGCGTAGTATTAATTTCGTTTATGATTTTATTTCGTATGAATAATTCATTTGGGAGCCTCATCGGGAGAAGGAGCGGAGAGTCACGGAAACGTCACGGAAAATACGATCGCCAATCAAGGAAGACCTTAGAGGGGCAAGGAGCCAGCAATTTGGAAATCCAAATTACCTAACGGCCAAACTAGCTACGTCACGACGGGATCAGGACCCGCACACGTGATGCGCAACGCACGGGACAGCGAGGGGATCCTCGCGCAGGGACTCAGGCCCGTGCGGATCCGGTCCCCGCGGAGGGACTGCAATTCTGCACCCGATGGCGTGACGCGGTCCCGGAAAAGACGGAAGGAAGGGTGGCAGCGATACTTCCGGCCAAACCGTTCACCTCAGACCCCGCGACGGCCCCGCGAAAAGGGCCCCAACGAATTATTATTTGTAATACCGGGGGCGCGCGCACCCCCGTTACGACCGTGAGCGCGCCGCCCGCCGGCCACAGCGCGTGATAACGCGTGATTGGTCGCGATAATACGCACCCCGTGTGCGCAGCCCCGGCTGGCCCACAGGTATCGATTCTGGATCGCGACGATCCGGGATCAGACTGGTGCGAGCCTGCGAGCCGATAGCGAGCGAGAGCGAGCAGTTTTGTGTGAAAGACGAGAGCGATAGCGAGACGAGAGCGAGCGGAGAGGATCCCGGCGATCGGCAGCTGAGAAGGACGGACCCGAGGGAGAGGACGTCAACGTCGCTGACCCCGTGTAACCACCACGAGAGGAAAAGTACCGGTGAGGTTACCCTCCACCATATTCGCCACTCGCGATCGCGCCCGGAATCGTTTCGTTCTGTCGTCGTCGCCGTGAATTCGTACTTTGGTGTACGGGCTAAGCCCGATTCTTTGGTGTAGATTTTCGCGTCACGGCCACGTCGTCAAGCGATTCGAGCCCCGGAGCCTCGAAAGTATCGGTTTCCGCGGATCGAGACATTACCTCGCGTTTCTAATAAACCGTGTGTCGTCTCTCTGGAGATTCGGATTCCGTAGATTATATTTGCGTTGGTTCTCGCACGTCTAGCGTTTAAGACTCGTTCGTACTGTATGTCGGTCGTCTGAGTGTGAGTGTGATTCGCGTCAATTTGTTATATTATATTTTTGTCTTTCGTTTGTGAATCTTCGCGTCTAAACTGTGCGTGCACGTCCGGTGCAACTTTCCTTCGCGATTATTATATGGGTTACGTGAGAGTGTGAATCGCGTAAATTCGACGTATTATATCGGCTGTAAAGCACCGCGTCTCGAAATTGTGAGCGCGTTTTGGTGAGAATTTCCTCGCGATTCTTGCATGAATTGCGTGCGTGTGTGTGCCGAGCATTCGATTCTGCGTAATATGTCCTTCCGAAATCGAAGCATGTCCGCGTTGTAATAATTGCCTGTTAATCTTAAGTTGCGTATTAATAATTTAGCGGTAATAGCGGGCGATAAGGTCGCCGTTTGCGAGGTGATATCGAGAATTGATTCGGACTTGCGCCCGAATTATAGACGAACGTAATAATCAATTTCTTTGCAGTGCGAGGCGTAATTCAAGCCGAGCGGACATTCCGGCCGATCTAACGGGTCGGTCTCGGCGTCCACATCGGGGTTTCGCGCCCCGCGTCTAACACCCAGTCTCGCAGCCGCGTTTCTTTTATCGCCGCCGTATATCCGCGCGGTTTATCATTACTATTCTCGAGGAGCTGCGGCTCCCGCTATTATAATAAATCTGTTAATTTCTCTGTTTAATTTACGAGTTTCCTTTCAGTTGTGTTTGTCGTTCCCGTAATTGTCGCCTCTTGCATAAATTATCGCGTTCGATCAACACTCGCCCTGCCCCTCGCGATTATTTCTCGGATCTCGTCACGGTACGCGCGGAACTCCTAACATCCCGTTCCCACCTGGCGCGTGGATCTTTTTCTCCGTTTTCCCGTTTTTGTCAACGACCATTCCGCATCTCCCGTTCGGCGAATTAGCTCCTGTTCGTCGGCGCAATTTACACACGCGCGACGGAGAGAACGAGTCGGCGGCCGCGTTTATCGCTCAGCCGCAAGACGGTAGGAAAAGTCGTCGCAATATATATATATATAGTTACGTCCAGACTCGGGGAAGGATGAGTCAACGGAAGGGCGCAACAACTATCTTTTATTTATCCCGAAGTCAAACGCCTCGTGGCGTTTGGAATCGGGTCGAACGAACTGACAGGTCCGAAAAGCAGGTAAACGACTGAATCGCTATTACACTGTTTTCGGAAGTTTGCTCGGCGGTCCCTTTTCGGTCAGAGAATTTAATCTCTTTTACGCGGGATGGGACCAAGTGCGATCTTTCTACCAGGAATGAGTGGGGGTTAATAATGATTTATTTTGATTTTTAATTAACAAATATAAATTTATTCATTTTAAAATGAATGATAGGTATACATGATAATACAATTAAAAAAAAAAAATTATAATATTCGTTTTCTTCTGAGTATGTGTGAATGTGTATGTATGTGTGTTAGTTCGCGGGTGTTACATTAATACGGAGGACATCAGTCAAAATGCAAGGGAATGATTTTATCGTTAACATTTAGATTCTGACTGGTTGATACAATATGAAGATTTAATTAATAAAAAAAAAACATGTGTGCGTGTGTGAGTGAGAAAGGAAATATGGAATCATGGAGAAAGAGAGTGAAGGGAAATATATCGGTTTAATTTAATCCTGATAGGATGAAGCGGATTCTAAGTCGGGTAGTTCATTGCAGAACTCCTCTATAGCCTTTTCGAAATCGTCTGATTCCAAAAACTGCGGGGAAGAAGGGAGTGAATTATTCAAGGACTGTAGATAATGACGAGAATGATCTCGGGGAGGAAGGCGGTTCAGGAGAAAAGAGTTCGGGGGAATATATTGGGGAGTAGCTTGGAGAAAAATGGGGAGGCGAACTTGGAGTAATTAAGTCTTTAGAATGTGTGTAAGTGTGTGTGGACTCGCAATTGTGATCGTTAATGTTATTGATTATTCTAACGATTCTATTCGCTTTGGCTAAATTATAATTAATCTTAGCGATATATTGATTAATATTATCTTAATTGTTTGTGGATCAGCTCGAGCCAATGCCCTCCGAGTCCTGCGATAAACTCTGTGTATGTACTTAGTCCGCGAATGAAGTCGCTTGATCGAAATACGCAAGATGATCCTTTTCACTATAGAAAATGATAAGGTAATAATTTCTAATTAAAATTCGCGTGAAGAAAAATTGGTTGGTAGCGACTTACTTTTAATCGGTGTTTTCTAATGGGAAATATGAGGTTGGCAACTTTAGGCGCTGCTTCGGCTGGTTGGTTGTGGTTGATGATGGTTGAAAGACCCCGCTGATGGAAGATACTGATTTTCACAACTAACTCGCGAGTCACGACACACAACGAGAGTACTCGGATTGGAAGTTGCGGAATAATAAATGCACTCGGATTGAGAATTGCAGAAATAAGAGAGATGATGTGTTCGCGAGTTCTCTTTTTATAATTTTCTTTTTGGGGCGTATTCTAATTCTAAGAGTGGGAATCTTCCAAAACTTTGACGAATTGAATTTGCAGAAGTGGGGATTTTCCAATCTTAGCAAATTAAAAATGTGCCAGTGTCTTCGTTAGGCGGGGTGTTTCTCCTACTTTTCACGTTTTACCCGTGGTGATCGTCCATTGGTGAGTTCGATATTCGTTCGAAGATTCCTTGCACGTGTTCAGATTAGAAAAAGGTCCTATTTTCCTATGATAATTTTTATTGCTATTGGTGCAGCTGTGTTTAATTAATATCTGTTGGAAAATTTTTATTATTATAGATGCAGCTGTGTTTGTTGGGTATTTCGTTAGAAAATTTTATATTGTTATTGATGCAGCTGTGTTTGTTGGGTATTTCGTTAGAAAATTTTATATTATTTTGAGGAAACCGGCATGGTTTCATCTTTTACGTTGGTTTGTTTACTGAGCGATTCGTTTATCTCACCAATCGACGATCATTGCCGACACTTCGCGGAAGGAAGGAATCGTGGAATCGCCAGGACGTAACAATATATATATATATATAAATACATATATATAAGCAATTAAAGTATGTTAATTTTAATTTTTATTAATTGTAAATTTTTTATTTTTATTATTATTTATTTTTATCAAAACAATCGATTCTAACATCTCCTGTAAATAAATATGAAAAAAATTATTTTACATTTACTTTCATTTATTATTAAATTTTTTTAATTGGACAGAATCTTTGTAATTAAACATTTTTTTAATTGAGATCCTGAGAGTATAAAATCAACTAAAATGACTTATAATATTTAAATTGATATTTATTTATAGTAATTTAATTTTATTTACTTGCATCTGTTAATTTCATATAAATATTTATTATTTGATATTTAATTTAATAATATGTATATATATATATATTGTTGCGTCCCTGCGGGTCGTCTAAGGCGGTTATTCATGAATCTGCTGTATTCGTCTCCGGGAGAACGTTGCTAAGCGTTGTTGTAAAACAACAGCGGACATCTTGGGAGAGATTGGCCATCTTGAGTCTCGCGACAGATGTCATTCCGGGCGGACATATTTGAGATACGAATACCGTTATTACCCGTTCTGTGTTCCTTGTTCAATTGTGTGTTCTGTGTTATTATTAAAGTTCCTTTTGTTCTTTTAAAAGAGTGTTAATCATTTACGTCGCGGTACGCGAGTGCCGTTTGTGTCGCGCGTGTTCGAGTATTATCGAAGTCGACGCGCGGACGCAACATTTTGGGAGCTCGTCCGGGATACAATACGGCGGACCGTTTTGTGTATTTTAAAAGAAAAGCGTGAGCTATGGCAATGGAGCAACAGGATCCAATAACGGGAGTTTCCACACGAAAGAGAGTTCGTGCTACGATGACGCTTCAAGATGCGACATCGGGGCCATCGTTGGAGGCAATTACTCTTTAATCCACAATGCGAGAAATTCGGGAGCTTCGCGAGGAGCGATTGCGGATGCGAGCAGCATTTGAATGTCCCAAAATGTTGCGTCCGCGCGTCGACTTCCATAATACTCGAACACGCGCGACACAAACGGCACTCGCGTACCGCGACGTAAATGATTAACACTCTTTTAAAAGAACAAAAGGAACTTTAATAATAACACAGAACACACAATTGAACAAGGAACACAGAACGGGTAATAACGGTATTCGTATCTCAAATATGTCCGCCCGGAATGACATCCGTCGCGAGACTCAAGATGGCCGATCTCTCCCAAGATGTCCGCCGTTGTTTTACAACAACGCTTAGCAACGTTCTCCCGGAGACGAATACAGCAGATTCATGAATAACCGCCTTAGACGACCCGCAGGGACGCAACACTACTCCCCCTCTTCAAAATTGTCGTCCCGACAATCAATGAGGGCTCTTCCAAATTAAATGGGTTGATCGTTGTCCTCTTCTTCCAAGGCGTTGACTTTAGGGTGCCTTAATGACTTCGTGCTCTACCCTGAGCTGCTGCTACAGGTTACCGAGCGCCATTATTTATCGGCCCCAATCACACACCCTCCAGGAATATACAGGATATTGTCATCGAACCCGTTTGACAAGAACATCCAACGTCGACTCCAGGGCACAAAAACGGTTTCCTGCTCTACCCTGAGCTGCTGCTGCAGGTTACCGAGCACCGTTAAAATCCAGAACCCAATCGACTTTGATACATCTTGAAACTACAGTAGCCGTCCCCCGTAGTTCGCCTTATTCTCGGAAATACTCAAAGCTGCTGCATCTCCGCATCTCAAAAGGGAGCGAATCTTCGGACAAGAGGGGGGTATCTACCATGGACCCGACATCCTCAAAAGAGGGCTCCTCAAGCCCCTGCCTCGGCGTTTGCCCTAAGACCCGACGGGAAAACCATGGCTCAAAAACCGCGGGTGAGGCAGTCTTCTATCAAAAGAATTCTCTTCTTCCTTACAATCCCGTTTCCTTCCGTAGAACTCTCCTCCCCTCTTTTCTCCTTTCATCATCTCTTCAAGAAATTATCTCCTTAAACACAAGCAAAGAAAACAAACACACGCAAGAACATTCACTTAAAATTGAAAATAGTAAAATATAATTATCATTATTTAATTAAAGGGTCTCAATTTATAACCGAGTTCATTTTCTCAAAAAGAATTTTGGCTTCGAGCTACCGAATCTCTATTATTAGATGGACCTAGCTGTGTTTGCCGTTGTCGGAAAATCTCCTTCATTCGGCAAAACTCACTATCCCGCTCACGCAGTTGCGATTCAAATGCTGCTCGCATCCGCAATCGCTCCTCGCGAAGCTCCCGAATTTCTCGCATTGTGGATTAAAGAGTAATTGCCTCCAACGATGGCCCCGATGTCGCATCTTGAAGCGTCATCGTAGCACGAACTCTCTTTCGTGTGGAAACTCCCGTTATTGGATCCTGTTGCTCCATTGCCATAGCTCACGCTTTTCTTTTAAAATACACAAAACGGTCCGCCGTATTGTATCCCGGACGAGCCCCCAAAATATTGCGCTCCCTGATGGTCTCACTCTCACTCTCGCGCTCACTCACGCCCGAAATGAATACGCACTCGTAAGTAAAAGAACTTTAATAACAAGAACACGTAAAGGAGAATATTGTACAATAAGACAACTCGAATTAGTCGCGGATAGCCAGCCGTCGGAGGAAACGTCCTCACGGCACGACAGCACAGGACCAAATCTAACATGGCGTCCGGAAAACATCCGATCGCGAGACTCAAGATGACCGATCTCTCCCAAGATGTCCGCCGTTGTTTAACAACAACGCTTAGCAACGTTCTCCCGGAGACGAATACAGCAGATTCATGAATAACCGCCTTAGACGACCCGCAGGGACGCAACAATATATATATATATATAAAAGTAAAGTTCAAAATATAACAATCTTTGAAAAATAAGAACGCAGTCTTTTGCTTATCATTATATTTTATTGAAAATTCATTATATTTGTATTTTATAATAGTAGTTAATACTACAGTAGTTAGTTAGCCAGAGGCGATCAATTCGTGAGCTTGTTGTTGAGAGAAATATTTCCCACCAAATGCGTTTTGCATGTGCGCTTTGGTTAAAAAGTATATCCCAGAGGCGATCATTTCGTGAGTTGGTTGTTGAGAGAAATATTTCCTACCAAATGCGATTTCTGGTAATTATAAAATATTTCAGAGGCATTTATGTTGTCAAAATATTATCTATAGTATTATGTAATAGTGTTATATAATTAATTTTTAATAGCACTTAGATAAAAATTTATAAACAAAAGACTACACTTATTTATCAGAAGTTTTATGACATATCTTATTTTTATAGCAATGTTTTACAAAATACTTATCTATTTATTTTTCTTTGCAGGTGACAGTTATTGCAGCTGATAAAGACCCAAAAGGCAAATGACTCCAGGAACACTAAAATTACTAAGGGTACTAGCAACGAATCCATCGATTTTCAGAAATCGGTGGAATCACTCCCCGATACGATGGATTCAAAAGTTAGTACCCAAATAATGCAATGCCTGGAGTCAAATGCAAATACAGGTATATCATGAAAATGTAGAACTTTGCGAAGATAACAATTTTGTTATCGATAATGGCCCTCTAGATACAAATCGTATCCAGAAAAGCATGTCTGAATGCCTTCGCAATGTCGACATTTGTTTTCTGTGGAATGAAATCCACAGAACATTTGATAACCATGCGCGAGGAATAGAGTACCAATTTAAAGATTGGAAACTCGTTAATTCTCGTCGCAGTGGATTAAAGACGCAGTTGTTCTTCAAGTGCCAAATGCGCAATTATGAAGCCAACATCTGGTCAGAACCCACAGAGCCGGAAACATTGAACATTAATACGGCCGCTGTAGCAGGAACTGTTACAGTGGGAATTGGTTATGCTCAGCTCAAAGAGTTGTGTGCAGCCATAAATGTTCCTTGCATGTCCGAGCCAACTTATATCAAATATAGAGACAATTTAGTCGATGATTTTGAAAAGACAGCCATGGAAAATATGAAAATGGTTGGCGAAGTTGAAAAGCAACTCGCTATTGAAAAAAACAAAGTTATAAACGGTATTCCGTATATAACAGTTGTAGCAGATGGTAGTTGGATGAAGAGATCGTACGGCAACGCCTATGACTCTCTTTCCGGTATTGAAGCCATAATTAGTTTTCGCACAGGAAAGATTCTCTTCGTCGGTGTCCGTAATAAATTTTGTACGCTATGTGATATGGCAGAGCGGAAAGGTGTTCAACCAAGAGCTCACAGATGCTACAAAAATTTTGATCGGGACGCAAGCTCCACAAGCATGGAGAGCGATGCCATCGCGGAAAGTTTTACATGTAACCTCGAAATGCATGGTCTGATTTATAAAACTGTTGTTGCCGATGGTGACAGTAGCGTTTATCAGGCCATTGTTGATAACAGACTATATCGCGACCATTTGGTTACAGTGAAAAAAATTGAATGCACCAATCATTTGCTTCGCAATTTATGTAAAAAGCTAAAATGACTCAGCCAAAAATACATAGACAGCGTGGCTTTGTAAAGATGCGAAATGTACAAAACAACATTTTAAAAGTACGAAAGGGAATAATACAGGCAGCCGCTCTCCGAAGAGTAGAAAGGCAACTTCAACATTACCAGGCTATGGAATTACAAAAAGATATATTGAACATTCCTAGCCATATTTTTGGCGAACATAAGCGATGTAAAGCACGTGGTCTTATGTACAAAGAGAATTGTAACGAAACAAAAAAAAATTATATACCTTTTTTAAAATTACACGATCCATATCCAAAAATAGAAAGTGCTGTCATATATATAAGTGCTTATTCCGACAGTTTATTGTTAAATTTGACGAATAATCCAGCAGAATCGTTTAACTCGATAATCTGCGAACAAATTGGCGGAAAGCGTATTAATTTTGGCAAACGAGGTTCTTACAATACACTACAGGAGCAGTTGTGCAATACAATAGGCAACAAGTATTTACACAAGTACATCAAAGCATGTGTAAAACTGTTCCGTCTATTGTGGAGAACCTGGAAAAGCGACGACAAATAAAAGTTGCAAAAACCAGAGAATCTCGAGAAGCACAGGGAAGGCAAAAGAAATTCAAACGAGAGCCAGGAACAGATCGTCATTACGGTCCGCAATCGCAAAAACCGGATCTTCCATCCGATATGTTCGAACTTCGGCAAAACCATTCTAAAAAATTGTTAGAAAATGCGATAAACTGAAGCAGAAAATTGAACTCGATACCAGAAAACAAAGTGAATCAGAATTATGGTTATCACTGAGACGAGAAATGTTGACAGCATCCAATTTTGGAACCACATGTCGCATGAGACCAACAACGTCTTGCGCAGCGACAGTAAAAGCCATTTTATATCCTTCGTTCATTGATTCAGCAGCCACAAAATACGGTCGCGATAATGAAGAAATAGCAAGAAAAGAATTGGCCATACAATTAAAAAAAGAAATAAAACCTTGCGGATTATTCATCGATACTGAAAATCCATGCTTGGGTGCCTCCCCTGACGGACTTATTGACAAAAATGGTCTGGTGGGAATTAAATGTCCTTTGTCGGCTGAAAATTTAACAGCGGAAAAAGCTATTGAGACATTGCCTTCTTTAAAAAGTATCTTTGAAAAAAAAAATCCGCACGAAATGAATCGGAAGCACCGATATTATCAAATTCAAGGTCAGTTAAATATTACACAGCGAGAATATTCTACTTTTGCTATTTGGATTCCAAAAAGCATGAAAATATTGCGGATTGATAGAGACAATATTTTTTGGAGAACTGAAATGCTGCCTTTCTTAACACGCTTCTATAACGAATGCATGCTTCCAGAAATCTTGGACAGTCGTCATAATAGACATATGCCAATAAGAAATCCAAGATATATCATAGAAGCTAGAGAAGAAGTAGCAAAAAAATATTTAGGATAGGGTCCTATCACACAGGTAGACGAAATGTTATAGAAAGCGAAAATGGCATGGAAAATAGCAAACGATTCAAACCGAACGTTTTACCAATGGAAGTAGCAATGATTGATATTGTTACTATTGCTCTGAATAAAGAGCAAGACGATGATTGTATTATCATAAGTCATTCAAGTAACAAAAAAGTTATAACTGAAGATGATATGGTAAGACATAAAAATCTTTTAGATCACACGTTTTCTTTTCCTTCTTCTGTGAAAAAGAATGTCTTGCCTATAACAAGTCAATTAAATGCTGAATCGTTAGATTTATTTTTGTGCATCATAAAAGAAACTTTCTCTTTTGAAACACAAAGTGTACTTTATTTAAATTACCCTCACATCATTGTAGCCAGTCATAGTGACAAAAGCTTACAAATAATTGGAGGGAATTGTAATAATTACTAGAGGTGTATTTTCTTTAACGGCACCAAACTTCGCGTGTACGATAGTTTACCTGGCTGTACATACGACAAATTGATAACTAAAGAGAAAAATTACATATATCTTTGTTATCCGACTGTAAGCTCAAGTGATATAATTTGAAAAAGTTCAAACACAACCTGATGAAACGAGTTGTGGAATTTATGCTGCAGCTTTCGCCACGACTATAGTCTTAAGAGGCAATCCTTGCGAGGAAAAATACTCCAAGAATGTAAAATACATGAGAGAACATTTTTGTAAAATTATATAAACCGATAAACTATTGCCTTTTCCAAACTGATAAATAATTTATCATAAAAAATGTATCCTAATACTCGTAAGAGTATTGAGCAGAAAAAATGCCTCAATGTTTATAAATTATAATCGGAGAGACGAAATAAATAAATAATATATTTTGGTTGCGTTCTCACGGAAATGGGCGATGGAGGGGCCCTTCCTATATTATAAATATCCAAAATATTGTAACAATCAAAAAAATTTTGTTGCAATGTTTTGAAGACAGAGGATATATGTGTTTGCATTTTTAAATATTTATATTAATATTTATACAAATGTAAATTTTAATATTTGCCTACATCATAATTACGTGTACTTATGTCAGAAAAATATATAAACATTCACATTTATGAAGAAATTTATATCTCTGATTAGCTCTCAATCATATTGATTATACCGATATACTACTAGCGATGATAAGGATTTATCATCGTATTCAAAAAGCTTGTCAAGATGTTCGAAAGAGTATCATGAAGAAAAAATCTCAATGCAAAAATTATCTTTATTAATTAAAATTGGAGAGACAAAAAAATATATGGTTGCGTCTCACAAGAATGGGCGATGGAGGGGCCCATTCTTTATTTATAATAATCAGAATATCGTAAATTGTTCTGTCGCGATTGAGATAAATATATAATATATCATAAATGTTTCTAAATTTATATTACAAATATATAAACATTTACATATACGATTAAAATTATATATTTTATCACAATAAACTCAAAAGTACAGGCTCTATTAAATACAAACTCGAACATAAATAATTGGCAAATAAGAGCCAGCGCTGGAGTTGGTGCGCATACTTTATTTAAATTAATTTAGCCGAGTGTTGATTTACGACATTACAAAAGTATAATTAGACGAACGTTTCGGTCCTTTTTTGGGACCTTCTTCAGCGTGAAAAAATAATCGCAAACAAAAAAGATAGTTAAATCGGCGGGTCAATGAACTAATCTATAGCAAATTGTATCGCAATAATATTCGTTGTTTAGACATCACCAAGATATCGTAAGTACGTCTTCCTCACGGATGTCATGAGAGTCTCAATTTTTTACGGTTCACATCTCTCCCCGGTTGGCAAACCAGGAAGCAACCGAATCGATATGTTCACAGAACATTTATTAGTGCGCCTCCTGGAATCAACAAGGTGGAGAAAACCTACTATAGATTGCGTAAAGAAGATAAACACTTAAAACTCATCAAAGTCCCTTTTTCAAAATAACTATTTGTCCATCCAAAAAATTTAAATATAAATAAAAAACAATAAATAATGGTGAGTGGGTCAAATTTATAAAAACATAAATAAATAAAAAAGTTAAAAAAGTTAAAAACCAAATTATGTCATAGATTAAAAAAGAATTACAATAACAGTCAAATGATCAATCATAAGGAAAAAAGACCTCTCAAAAAATGACGAGAAATAATTAAAGTGTGGTGTCAGTACCTTAACATATCTTGGTATACACATAGCCAGACCAAATGGACCATCTTTTGCGAGATCTCACAATAGACTGACAAATATTACGCGGTGAGACGACAACGTTCGGAGTGACAAACAACAGTTTTGATTTGTAACGGTTCACCTTTCCCGTACGCCGCGGATCAAGGCTCGCCGGTGCCAGGATTCGGGAGAAGGGGGAAACTCCAACTTACTTTACCTCGGTATAAGCGGTTTAAATAATTAGGTTTATTCAAGCGGTTATTATAAAAGATATTTAACACTGAAAGCGATGTGAAGCAACATGCGGGAACGGTGCGTACAGAGTTTCGCGCGTGAGCGGTTGTTATTCGCAAGGTGACGTGCAAGCACGGTGCGTACAGAGTTTCGCGCGTGAGCTCGGGAAGCGAGCGGGGCTTAAGCGGCCGTGTTCTGCAGTCGCGGTGTTCGCATGCAAATAAGCTATGATTATTCCGTGAGGTACAATACAGATCTTAAACACTACGGGGTCGCGTGGCCTTCAATGTAATTCCAACTGCCTGGCGGCCTTATCCTTAAAAGGACGGGGCGTCGGCGTTCTCGGCGTTCTATCCTTAAAAGGACTGACGCTCCTTAGTAGTCTGAAGGCCATGTATGAACGTGGAATCGGCGCGATACTTGGTGGGAATCCTAATGTCTAATTAACTCTACAGCCTGAATGCGCGGTATGTACAGGGCGGTCTTACAATACGGACAGGTCGCGGTATATACAAACGGTGCTAAAGTCTATCAGGACGCGGAGACCGGAGCGGTCTTACTGGTTACGGTATATGTACAACGGTCTTACAAGACGGACAGGTCGCGGTATATGTACAGAAAGATACACGGAGACCAAAGTGGTCTTACGGTGGAAACGGTCGCGGTATATACGAACGGTACGCGGAGCGCGGTACGGTCTTATGAACTAAGAGTGCGCCGTCCCAGCAACCGGGAAGCCCGGCATAACCACGGGTAGCCCGTGACCTGGTTTAACGCGGGGTAGGATGCGCCGTTCCAGCAACCGGGAAGCCCGGCATAACCACGGGTACCCGTGACCTGGTGTAACGCTAGGTATCAGGATGCGCCGTCCCAGCAACCGGGTAACCCGGCGTAACTACGGGTAGCCCGTAGCCTGGTGTAACGCGGTATTGGTTTCGGATCAGGAGTTGTACTAGGTAGGACTCGGGATCGGGAACTGGTAACGCTACGCTCGCCGGAGCGCCTTATATACCGGCGGCCGGCCTCCCACTCGCGCGAATCCACGTGTGGTGGGGTGGTCTCTACGGTGGGGCCGCGACACGGGTGTGGGAGCTTAGGGACGCCATAAGCGCCGAGCCTCGAAAAGCGCGCGGTCGATCGGCCCGCTAGGCCGTTAGTAACGGTATCGTTACACCACCCCCCCCCCTTTTTTAAATCTAGGCGGTGCGGGGGGATCTTGGTGGCCGGTTTGGTCGTGGGAGGGCATGGGCGACGTGGTTCTCTGCGTCGTCGTCCTCGCAGTCTTCCTCCTCGGCTGGCTCGCTGTCGGGTTCTGGGGCCGGCTTCAAGTCTTGCACATGAATGTGCCGGTGCCACTTCCCTCGGGCGTCGCGGAGATCCACCACGACCGGTGATACGATTTTTCGGACTTCCAGGGGTCCGCTGTATCTGGGCGCTAGCTTAGCGTTGAATGCGCCGCTCTTACTGGAGAGGGGCCGATCTCTCTTCCATACCTGCTCGCCTATCTGAGGGCGCCAGTCGCGCCGACGCAGATTATAATGGCGTTCCTGTCGTTGGAACGCGCGAGCCAGGTGGATACGGACCACCTCGAAGGCCTCTTCGAGCCGTTTCCGGTTGGCGTCCGGACTTGGAGCAGGGGCCGGCGGTCTCCGGTCCTCCGGGTGGGGTCGTGCCAATTCGCGCCCGTGTATGATGTACGCCGGGGTGTATCCGGTGGCCTCGTGTCTCGCGGTGTTGATCGCGAATTGTAGCGCGACTATCCGCTCATCCCAGTTTCGGTGCTGCTCCCCACATACTGGGCGATCATTGTTTTCACCGTGCGATTGGCCCGCTCGACCGGGTTGCACTGAGGCGCATAGACGGGCGATTTGCGGTGCGCGATCCCGAAGGCGGCAAGGAGCGTCTTGAATCGCTGGGACGTAAACTGGGTCCCATTATCGAAGACCAGCGTTGTTGGGCACCCGTGCCGATATATGAGACGTTGAGTCACGGCATGTTCCAGATTCTCAGTGGTAGCCCGGCGTAATGGAACCATCTCTAGCCATTTGCTGAATCGGTCTTGGATGGTCAGCAGCCACGTATGCCCCTTCGTGGATCGGGGTAGTGGTCCGACCAAGTCGACGGCGGCCTGCTGCCAGGGGGCGGTACAAGCGGTCGCGCGTAGAGTCCCGGCCGGTCGCTGTTGCGAGGCCTTGTGTGCTATGCACGTCGGGCACTTCCGGACATATCTGGTAATGTCTCGGAACATGCCTGGCCAATAGTACAGCGGTGCGATGCGAGCGATGGTCTTCGCGATGCCTAGGTGTCCGGCTGCCGGATCGTCGTGCAGCCGGCCGAGCAAGGGTAGACGCTGTTCGGTGGGGACGCACTGCTTCCACTGGTCTTCGGTCGGTGTTTCCCCAAAGTCCAGGTCGTGCAGGATATGTCGTCGGAGTCGCCCGCCCCTCACCTCGTAATCCGGAAAGTCGGCTGGCCGTGATTCTACATCCGCGAGCATGCGGCGGTACCAGCGGCACGTTGGTTGTCGCGTGACCGCGTTGGCCTCTGGTGTACGAGACAGGGCATCGGCCACCCGGTTAAGGGCCACTCGGCGGTATTGGATATCGAAGTCGTGCTGCTGAAGCTCGAATATCCATCGCCCTAGGCGGCCGGTAGGTTCTTCGATCCGCTGCAGCCAACGGAGGGCCTGGTGGTCGGTCAAGACCGTGAAGCGGTAACCCTCGAGATACTCGCGCATCCGCCGGATGCCCCAAACGACTGCTAGGCACTCCAATTCGGTAGCGCTGTAATTACGCTCCGCGGCGTTGAGGGTTCGGCTGGCGTAGGCTATGACTCGCTCTCCCTCATCAAGGTGCTGGGTTAATACGGGTTAATACCCCCAGACCGTGTGCGCTGGCGTCGGTTTGGAGAACAAATGGCCTCGCAAAGTCTGGACAGGCAAGGACCGGCGCGGTGGTCAGGGCTTTCTTTAGCCCCCGAAAAACGGCTTCCTCGTGGTCCGTCCAGGTCCATTTGACCTTCTTATGTGTCAGTCTGGTGATGGGTGCGGCAAGGGTCGAAAAGTCCGCAATGAAGCGCCTGTACCATGAGGCCACTCCCAGGAACTGGCGTACCTTCTTTACGGTGGTCGGTGCTGGCCAATTCGCGACGGCGCTCACTTTCTCCGGGTCGGTGCGGATACCCCGGCGGTCGATAACGTGCCGAGGTAGCGGAGGCTCGTCCGGCAGAAGTGGCACTTGTCCGAATTGAGGCGGAGCCGTCCTGGCGCAGGCGGCGAAAGACCTCGGAAAGATGCCGTAGGTGATCCTCGAATGTGCGGCTAGCGATAATAATATCGTCGAGGTACACCAGGCCGTGCGGTTCGAGTTCTGGGCCGAGTATCGAGTCGAGCAATCTCTGGAAGGTAGCGGGCGCCGAGTGCAGGCCAAAGGGCATCACCCTGAATTGCATCAGGCCGCGACCGGGCACAGTAAATGCGGTCGCCGGCCGGCTTTGCGGTGTGAGAGGCACCTGCCAATATCCGCTTTTTAAGTCGAGCGTGGATAAGTACTTAGCTCCACGCAGCTTATCCAGGGTGGCCGTGATGTGCGGCCTCCATCCTTTTCGGAGGCCGCGTTCAGTTTTCGATAGTCGATGCAGAATCGGTAGGCCCCTTCCTTCTTCTTGACCAGAACGATTGGAGAGCTCCAGGCGCTAGTTGAGGGCTCGATGATTCCCTCCTTCTCCATAGTCCGTACTTCCTGGTCGATGATGGCCTGCATCGCCGGATTACGTGGGCGATATCGTTGTTTGATGGCGGGTCCGGGCTTTAATCGGATGTGGTGTTGTACCCGATCGGTTGGCCCTTGAACCCGCTCAAACTTCGGTAGTTCGGTCGCTAGAAACCTCTCCAGGCGTTGGGTTTCCTCGGATCTTCCTGCGGTGCTGCTGACGGTTATGACTCCCAGGGTGGTCAAGTTGTCAGTCGGTTCTTTTGGCGGTGGCGGCGGTGGCATCGTAATCCGCAATTTGGCCCATAGGTCTATGCCTATTAACATGGGGCTACTAAGGTTCGGCAGAACGGAGAACTGGTGCCGGATAGTCTCCCCCTGGACGGTGATGGGGAGTGTGAGAACTCTGGTGATGGGGATCCGCGTCCCATCCGCTAAGTTAACGTGTTTAGCCACGGTGTCTGGACGACGTGTGCGGATCTTTAGGCGGTCGACGGTTTCGGCGCTGACAAACGAAACTTCCGAACCGGAATCGAGCAGGGCCCGTATTGTTTTGCGGACGACACGGACCTGTATATGCGGTCTCGGAGTAAATTCTACTCGGATTCGGGCTGGGTACTGGCCGCGACAGTTCCGGCCCGCGGTCCGTTTCCCGCCGGGGGATGACAGTCTCGAGTCAAAACCCCGTCTTTCCCGCACCGGGAGCAAAACTTTCTCGGCGGTCGGCGGCAATCCTGCCGGGTGTGTCCCCGCTGCTTGCATCTCCAGCAGCAGTCATCTCGGCTGTAGGCAGCGGCTGCCACTGTCGGTCCTGGAGTCTTACGCTCCTCCTGCCGCCGCAGGTTTTCGATCACCTCGATATCGGTGATTCGTGCGCTGAGCGCGCTAGGACTGGTAATCTCGCCTCTTCGGATGTAGAGGCGATATTCCGGGCGCATGTTGGCGTACAGCTGCTCGAGCTGGTCTTGGGGCGTGTAGCCGCCTGCGCGTCGCATGATGGTCATCACCTCAGTGGCGAATTGTTGGAACGCCTCGCGTGGTTGCTGTTTCCGCCCTTGGATCTTTCTTTAAGTTATTTACCCACGCGGACATCTAGGTAGGCTTGAGCGAGCTGGAGTCTCCACTAGACTAGTCAGGTCCCTGTTCGGGCGCCATGTAACGGTTCACCTTTCCCGTACGCCGCGGATCAAGGCTCGCCGGTGCCAGGATTCGGGAGAAGGGGGAAACTCCAACTTACTTTACCTCGGTATAAGCGGTTTAAATAATTAGGTTTATTCAAGCGGTTATTATAAAAGATATTTAACACTGAAAGCGATGTGAAGCAACATGCGGGAACAGTGCGTACAGAGTTTCGCGCGTGAACGGTTGTTATTCGCAAGGTGACGTGCAGGCACGGTGCGTACAGAGTTTCGCGCGTGAGCTCGGGAAGCGAGCGGGGCTTAAGCGGCCGTGTTCTGCAGTCGCGGTGTTCGCATGCAAATAAGCTATGATTATTCCGTGAGGTACAGTACAGATCTTAAACACTATGGGGTCGCGTGGCCTTCAATGTAATTCCAACTGCCTGGCGGCCTTATCCTTAAAAGGACGGGGCGTCGGCGTTCTCGGCGTTCTATCCTTAAAAGGACTCCTTAGTAGTCTGAAGGCCGTGTGTGAACGTGGAATCGGCGCGATACTTGGTGGGAATCCTAATGTCTAATTAACTCTACAGCCTGAATGCGCGGTATGTACAGGGCGGTCTTACAATACGGACAGGTCGCGGTATATACAATGCGGTCTTACAATATGAACAGGTCGCGGTATATACAAACGGTGCTAAAGTCTATCAGGACGCGGAGACCGGAGCGGTCTTACTGGTTACGGTATATGTACAACGGTCTTACAAGACGGACAGGTCGCGGTATATGTACAGAAAGATACACGGAGACCAAAGTGGTCTTACGGTGGAAACGGTCGCGATATATACGAACGGTACGCGGGGCGCGGTACGGTCTTATGAACTAAGAGTGCGCCGTCCCAGCAACCGGGAAGCCCGGCATAACCACGGGTAGCCCATGACCTGGTTTAACGCGAAGGATCGAGAATGCGCCGTCCCAGCAACCGGGAAGCCCGGCATAACCACGGGTAGCCCGTGACCTGGTTTGACGCGGGGTAGGATGCGCCGCCCCAGCAACCGGGAAGCCCGGCATAACCACGGGTAGCCCGTGACCTGGTGTAACGCTAGGTATCAGGATGCGCCGTCCCAGCAACCGGGTAACCCGGCGTAACTACGGGTAGCCCGTAGCCTGGTGTAACGCGGTATTGGTTTCGGATCAGGAGTTGTACTAGGTAGTACTCGGGATCGGGAACTGGTAACGCTACGCTCGCCGGAGCGCCTTATATACCGGCGGCCGGCCTCCCACTCGCGCGAATCCACGTGTGGTGGGGTGGTCCCTACGGTGGGGCCGCGACACGGGTGTGGGAGCTTAGGGACGCCATAAGCGCCGAGCCTCGAAAAGCGCGCGGTCGATCGGCCCGCTAGGCCGTTAGTAACGGTATCGTTACAGATTATTATAGTTTTGACATTTTATCGATGACGGTCATGTATATATCGGGTAAGCATTCTGTGTCTGTTTGTTAATTAAGGCTATTTACTTGTCTTTTTATGAAAATCATCTCCAGCCAATTATCGCAGACATAGTGTTGCAAGATTTAGAAAACAGAGCCCTTTCAACTCTGAAATTCACACCATCTTTTTATTTTAGATATGTCGACGATATGGCTCACGCAGTTCCTTCTGATTTAATAGACTACACACTAAACATTTTCAATTCTTTCCACACAAGATTACAATTTACAGTCGAAACCGGTTTAAATAACAGCTTAAATTTTTTGGACATAACAATGTTTTTAGACAACAACCGCATTATTTATGATTGGTACCATAAGGAGACGTTTTCTGGCAGATATTTGAATTTTCTTTCTCAACATACACTTTGTCAGAAAAGAGGCACGGTTATCGGTCTCTTAGATAGAGCATTTTTATTGTCTCACCCCAGGTTTCACTCAAAGAACATCAATCTTATTATACAGATTCTGCTTAATAATTCCTATCCTTTGCCTTTCATTTTCCAAACTATCTATCACCGGCTCAAATTGTTAATCAACAATTTAAATTATGAAAAAATGAATACTAGTTCAGAGGACCAACCTAAGACTGTTTACTTTACAATTCCGTATATTCCTTCCATATCTGAACGGTTTATTGATATCATAAAAAACCTTGATGTTAAATTATTTTATTTTAGTCTCAATAAACTGCATAAATATATTAAAACACACAAAGACATCACCCCAAAATCTCTTTGCAGGAATGTTGTATATAAAATTAATTGTTTGGATTGCGATGCATCCTACGTAGGACAGACACGTAAACAATTGACAAAAAGAATTTCTGAACACCGGAATCATATAAATCGCAACAACACTCTTCATTCAGTTGTTACCAATCATAGGATAAATTTTAATCATAATTTTAATTGGGAGGAGGTGGAAATATTAGATAGTGAACCATTTCTCCAAAAACGGTTGTTGTCAGAGATGATTTTCATAAAAAGACAAGTAAATAGCCTTAATTTACAAACAGACACAGAATGTTTACCCGATATGTACATGACCGTCATCGATAAAATGTCAAAACTATAATAATCAAAACTGTTGTTTGTCACTCCGAACGTTGTCGTCTCACCGCGTAATATTTGTCAGTCTATTGTGAGATCTCGCAAAAGATGGTCCATTTGGTCTGGCTATGTGTATACCAAGATATGTTAAAGTACTGACACCACACTTTAATTATTTCTCGTCATTTTTTGAGAGGTCTTTTTTCCTTATGATTGATCATTTGACTGTTATTGTAATTCTTTCTTAATCTATGACATAATTTGGTTTTTAACCTTTTTTAACTTATTTATTTATTTATGGTTTTATAAATTTGACCCACTCACCATTATTTATTGTTTTTTATTTATATTTAAATTTTTTGGATGGACAAATAGTTATTTTGAAAAAGGGACTTTGATGAGTTTTAAGTGTTATATCTTCTTTACGCAATCTATAGTAGGTTTTCTCCACCTTGTTGATTCCAGGAGGCGCACTAATAAATGTTCTGTGAACATATCGATTCGGTTGCTTCCTGGTTTGCCAACCGGAGAGAGATGTGAACCGTAAAAAATTGAGACTCTCATGACATCCGTGAGGAAGACGTACTTACGATATCTTGGTGATGTCTAAACAACGAATATTATTGCGATACAATTTGCTATAGATTAGTTCATTGACCCGCCGATTTAACTATCTTTTTTGTTTGCGATTATTTTTTCACGCTGAAGAAGGTCCCAAAAAAGGACCGAAACGTTCGTCTAATTATAATTTTGTAATGTCGTAAATCGACACTCGGCTAAACTAATTTAAATAAAGTATGCGCACCAACTCCAGCGCTGGCTTTTACTCGCCAATTAGGTAAATATGCATATTAGGTTACATCTCACCGATGACTTTGACCTTGACATATGTTGTCAAGGACATAACCCTGAGTAACTTTTCCTTATAACTTAACCGGCGGTCTCTTATAGTTTCTGAGATATTTAAAGTTAACATTTGGGTATTAATATAGAGACAGAGAGACAGTCTGCCCCACAATTGTTGCATGGATGAAAAAGTATATGTGTGGACGCAGTGAGTTCCGCCCCCCCTGCGGGAGGGCTCCACTTCCGTGAGATATAACCTAACCCAAACCTATTTCTGATTTAAAACTAAAATTTGGTTTGGGTTAGGTTATATCTTCCGGAAGTGGTGCCCCTCGTAGGGGGGGGGGGCGGAACCCACTGTGTGCACGCATATACTTTACAAAGCAAAGCGAAGTCCGCCCCACAATTGTTGTGTGGATGGGAAAAAGTATATGCGTGGAAGTGTTTCGTTTCTGGAAATGTAAAGAAACACTTTTTCCACATCTGATCTACGTAAATACAATGTAAACAACCTTTATTTTTCTTTATTTTATAATAGAAAAATCATTAAAATTGTGAAATCATAACTTTAAATATCTCAGAAACTATAAGAGACCGCCGGTTAAGTTATAAGGAAAAGTTACTCAGGGTCATGTCCTTGACAACATATGTCAAGGTCAAAGTCATCAGTGAGGTGTAACCTAATATGCATATTTACCGCCAATTATTTATGTTTGAGTATATATTTTATACATGTATCAAATATATTATATATATGCATGTATATATAAACATATATGCATATACACGAATGATCAAGTGGTATTTCTCTTGAAAAATATACACGTCATAATGTGAGCGATGTTGAAATTGTGTTCAAACTATATAATAAAGACACATCTATATTTTACTATCATCGACACGCTTAGATATGTTTATCTGGATATCTGCGACACGATAGAGCAGTAAAAATACGCGATATTGTCTTATTTTAATATATTGAACGCAATGCGGAGTTGCTTTTTATAACACGCATTAATCATGCATAAATATTAGTATCGGTAACGGCAGAACCAAAATTGTCGGTATTATCGATAATTGTGTCGATAATACCGACAATTTTAGTTATGTTTAGATGAGGGCGCTAACCGGTCGAAATTCGCCCGTCGCTCTAGGATCCCCTTAAGGGTTTTCTTAAGTATTCGATTCATTTGTTCTGTGATTGATGATAGCTGCGTTTCGATATTCACTGTCAGCACTGAAAATCTATAGTTTACATTACGTACGCTATAGATTTTCAATACTAACAGTGAATATCGAAATGCAGCCTACATATGCTTTATGTTTATAACATTTAGGTATTTTTTAAATATTCGATTTATTTGTTTTGTAATTAATTACATATACATATGTTTTTTGTAAAGTTTTCTTTCTGCTTTTTGTAAAGTTTTCCTTGTGCCTTAAATAAAAAAATATCATAATAAATTTATTGATACAATTATTTATTGTGCAATTCATATCTTGATAAGATTACCAATAAAATAATAACCTCAGTAAATATATATAATAATGTATACCAATTTTTATCTAATTTAAATCTGTGCCAGCGTAAGTGCTGGTAATCTGTCCACTAGATCCACCACGTGGTGACGGTGGAAGATCGTATTATTAATTGGGAGCGGAAGAGGGGGCTGCTTAGGCGTAGTGGTTTAGGATGGACTACTCGAGGAGGCTTCCATTCATACTGGTGACGAGTCAAGACTCATCGCTGAGCGGCTACGGGCGCCAATTTTCAATCGTTATGATTTGGACCGCTCTGGAGACGTGCTGGGGATTTCGTCTCTCCGTGGCAATCGGCACTGCATCCATGGAGCGAGATTCCAACATCGCTCTGGAGTCGTATGTACTGTGTTAAAGTGGCGTAAAGTGTGAGGTCTGAATAGCTCAGTGGTAAGAGCAATTGCCCGGAAAGCGAAAGACTCGGGTTCGATTCCCGATTCAGCCACTTGTACCTCGTATATTTTTTCAGACCCGCAAATGTTGTTTTCTAACAATTATTTGTCGGGCTGAGGAAGTGTGTAAACGCCCTACACAGATACGACAGTGCCACTGCCACGGAAGAGATGGATGCTTGGTTCGTGCCTCCTCCCGCCTTAAACATGCAATAAATTCTTACAAGGAATATACAGGGTGGTCCTCGTAACGGTCGCCACGATTTTTAAGGCACTTACAATAATCTGACATAAAAAAGTCATAAACAGAAATTTATCAGTTTGTAACCGGCAACAAATTGCAATAATAAAAATTGACCAAACATTTTTTTTTTCCATAAAAAAGCAAGGTCACCTTCAATTTTTTAAATGGAACTGCCTACTTTTTATTGCATATTCTTGTAGCTTATCTCGAGAGCTTTTCAAAACACTATAATAAAGTATTTTTTCATTAAGTACTTTTTGAGTTATTTTATATTTTAATCTGACATATTTTGATATAAAAATTAAAATATCTCGTAAAATATTTAGTTTTCGATAATCTTACCGTAACACTTTCATGTACAGAATAATGAGACAAATCAATTAGTTTAAAAAAAACGAATAATTGTTTAAAAAAATACATTATAAATAATTACATACTTTTTCTTAAAAACAATTATTTTTTTTTTACTAACAGTAGATACCCTCGCAGTAGAATTCTCCAGCGGAATAAAAAGCTGATAACGAAAAGATAATAAAATTCTCACAAAATATCTGATGAATACAACTAAATCAATAATGACGAAACTTCTGTGACGTCACATTGAGTAACGACAGAAAGTTGGACTTTGTCTAATCAAATCACGGGCGTAAGGAAAACCTAGAGCTCAAAGGATTCTGAACTGATCACCAATCGACGATCACCAGTGAAAATTCGAAAAGTAGGAGAAACACCCCGCCTAATGAGGACACTGGCACAATTTTTAATTCGTTGAAGTTTTGGAAGATTCCCACTCTTAAAAATTAGAATACACCCAGAAAAGAGAGATATAAGAAGAAGACTCGAACGGACTTACGCACTTATTCTCCGGTCTTCAGCTTCACGCAGTCTTACTCTGTGCTTTTGCACCGTAATTCGCGAGTTAGGCACTTGTGCGACCAGTGTCCTCACTTTGCATCATCTCCAGAGCAACCACGAATCGAACATCGGGTTGCCGACATGAGACACAGAGCGAAACACCGTACAAAATTCGGCACCCCTCCACCTCTGAATTACTATTGGAAAAAGTACATTTAATTGAATAATTTTTCTTTTCCTCCTTTTTGTCTTGTTTCTTATTTAAATCAAAACTTTCCGAAGAATGTTTCATTCTTTTAAATCATCAACCCGTTTCGGTAAAAAGTCTTAGAAAATTTTAAATCCTGATCTTAATCTAACACATATGCGAGCAACCAATTTTATATTTCTGACCGTTCTTAACATATACACTTATTTACTTATATATATTGATTTTGATTTTATGTTTTTATCCTTTAATCAAATATATTTTTATATTGTGTTAACCAGTCAGAATCTAAATTTAACAGTAAAATCATTCCATTGCATTTCTGACTGATGTCCTCCGTATTAATGTAACACCCGCGAACTAAAAACACACACATATACATGTACACTCACCGAGAAATTATAATCAACAATATTTTATTTTAATTTTTATTATAATCATGTATATCCACTATTTACTTTAAAAATGAATAAATTTACATTTTGTTAATTTAAAAATCAAAATAACTCTTTATTAAACCCCCCACTTATTCCTCTAGTCGAAAGATCGCACTTGGTCCCATCCCGCGTAAAAGAGATTAAATTCTCTTACCGAAAAGGGACCACCGAACGAACGTCTGAATAACCAGCGTAACAGCGACTCAGTCGTTTACCTGCTTTTCAGACCTGTCAGTTCGTTCGACCCGATTCCAAACGCCACGAGACGTTTAATTTCGGGAAAATAAAAGATAGTTGTTCCGTCCTTCCGTCGACTCATCCTTCCCCGAGTCTGGACGTAACATATCTATACTGAAGATGGCCAGAAGATGGACCGAAACGTTTATATATTGAATTATTAATTTTAATCTTTAGATTTATTTTGCGTCCTCTATCTTGCGCACGGCTCCTATTAGCCCTCTACAATATTATTGTTATTTAACATTGTGAGCCTTCAGGATTATTATATAAATTAAAATATAAATGAACATTATCAGAGAGATAACTGACATTATTATATTTTTGATAAAATTTATAGGAATTTACAAGTTTTATGTTAAAGTTGAAAAACTGCATCCTCTCTTCCAGCTCCTGTTCATTATTTCACAACTATATAATTATAATTTAAATTTATTTTCGCTATTCATGTTTCATAAATTTCAAGCTATTCAACACATTGATCACTTTTGAAAATATATAAAAAACTTTTGTTATGTCCAGACCAGTGATGCAAACTCTGCGGTTTCTGCCCGCTACCAGCGCATGTGGAGGGGGTAGCGCACACAAGAAACGAGTCCTGTACATGTGCGCTCGGCGCTCGGGCAGAATCGGGTAGTAGAAGAGAACAGATATACAATGCGCTGTCTCTTTCTTTCTCGAGCGCGAGCTATAGCTATAGCTATAGCTGCGATATCGAGAATACACGTAGCGGCTTGCGTATTATACGCGTGCTCGTCTATTCAATCCTCGTATAAAAATGTATAAAAATTACAAATAAAATAAATCTAACAATTATTTTTAATCTTATAATTATTTTACACATCAAAAATGTTAATTAAATAAAAAGAGCGTAAATGATAGGAAGCCCACTCTCGGCCAACATGTACGTCTTTTCTTTACGAAATCAATTGTTATTAATTTAAAAAGATGATTCGATGTTAAAAAATTAAATAAAAAATTAAATTATATGTCACGTGTTCCAAATAATTTATTCTATTATTTATCTTTTTTATAAATAGTCAACGTACATGTTGTTGCTCAACGGAAACCGCAGGAAGGTCTCTTCCGTCAGGAGGAAATGTAAAAAAATATTTTTTTACATTTTCAAAGAATGCAGATAGAGTATAGGATAGAAGAAAGGATAGACATAGAGTAAATATAAAAATTAAGCTGCTTTAAGCATACGGATTTTTCAATTTTTGCTTCCTCATAGAGGAAGCTTTGTGAGCGAAATAAAAATTAAAATGATTTCTTTCACCGATCCTCACTAAATTTAATATCAAACATCCTTTAATAATACTCTATTCATGTAAACAAATTTAATTCGATATCTCAAATTTTCTGAAAGTTAGTGTGTACAGATATTTCTCAAAAAATTCAAAATTTTATAAAAAATAAACCCTTTTACCGATACTCACCAAATTCAGTACCAACCATCCTTTAATAATACTCTATTCATGTAAAAAAATTTAATCTGATATCTCAAATTTTTCGAAAATTACAGCGTGTACAGACATTTCTCAAAAAATTCAAAATTTTTTAAAAAATAAACCCTTTCACCGATACTCACCAAATTCAGTAGCAACCATCCTTTAATAATACTTTATCCATGTAAAAAAATTTAACCTGATATCTCAAAATTTGCGAAAGTTACAATGTATACAGACATTTCTCAAAAAATTAAAAATTTTATAAAAAATGAACCTTTTTATCGATTCTCACCAAATTCAATACCAACTATCCTTGAATGATACTCTATCCATGTAAAAAAAATTTAACCCGATATCTCAAAAATTGCGGAAGTTAGAGGTTGTACAATATATTGCGTACATACATACATACATACATACATACATACATACACACATATACACATACATACATACATACATACATACATACATACATACAGACATTTTTTAGGAATATGATTTTTCCACGTTTTGGAACATTCTAAACACATTATCATACAAAACTCGAAAAAAAATTTTGTCACGAAAACAAAGCTTCCTCTATGAGAAAGCAAAAAGAAAAGATAAAAAAGAATAGATATAAAAAATATAGAAGAATATTAGAGGTCAAAAATGGAAAAAAGTATGCTTTATTTAATATAATATTGAAAATATAAAAATATTAAAAATATTTTCAACAATACAGCTAAATTATTACAGCTGTGCATAGCTGTAATAATACCATTAATAACTGGCAACTATAGTTATTAATTGAAATTAACAGAACAAATAAATAAACAAGTTAACATATATTATATATTATTTAAATATAAATAATATAATAAAAACAACCACAAAATAGAATTTCATTTATATAACAAGACAATAAATATAAAGGATTCTGGATATGATAAAAATATATCTTTTTAACATATTTTTTAGAATCCCGATTAATAATCAAAATATATTTAGATTTTTTGATTTTTTCAAGAGATGTTCTAGAGGAAAATTACATTTAAATTATAATTTATATATTTTATCAAATTTATATATTTATATATTTATATTTTTATATAAATATATATTTATATATTTTATCAAATTTATATATTTGATAAAGTAATTTTCCTCTAACAATAACTCAATAATTCATTAAGTAAAATTAGATCCGGCGGTATTTTCCTTATAAAAATAAGAAGAAATAATAAAGCAATAAAATAATAAAATATAAAGTTAATTTTAAAATTGTTTTACTGTATAGTAACAAAATGTAGAAAAATTTATACATATATATCTACAGTTACAGTTTAAAATGTAGAACATCTCTTGAAAAAATCAAAAAATCTAAATATATTTTGATTATTAATCGGAATTCTAAAAAATATGTTAAAAAGATATATTTTTATCATATCCAGAATCCTTTATATTATATTGTCTTGTTATATAAATGAAATTCTATATTGTGGTTGTTTTTATTATATTATTTATATTTATATAATATATAATATATATTAACTTGTTTATTTATTTGTTCTGTTAATTTCAATTAATAACTGTAGTTGCCAGTTATTAATAGTATTATTACAGCTATGCACAGCTGTAATAATTTAGCTGTATTTTTGAAAATATTTTTAATATTATTATATTTTCTATATTATATTAAATAAAGCATACTTTTTTCCATTTTTGACCTCTACTATTCCTCTATATTTTTTATATATAATCTTTTGTATCTATTTTTTTATATCTATTCTTTTTGCTTTCTCATAGAAGAAGCTTTGTTTTCGTGACAAAATTTTTTTTCGAGTTTTCTATGCCAATGTGTTTAGAATGTTCCAAAACGTGGAAAAATCATATTCCTAAAAAATGTCTGTATGTATGTATGTATGTATGTGTGTATGTGTGTATGTGTGTATGTATGTATGTATGTATGTACGCAATATATTGTACAACCTCTAACTTCCGCAATTTTTGAGATATCGGGTTAAATTTTTTTTACATGGATAGAGTATCATTCAAGGATGGTTGGTATTGAATTTGGTGAGAATCGATGAAAAGGTGCATTTTTTATAAAATTTATAATTTTTTGAGAAATGTCTGTATACATTGTAACTTTCGTAAATTTTGAGATATCAGATTAAATTTTTTTACATGGATAAAGTATTATTAAAGGATGGTTGCTACTGAATTTGATGAGTATCGGTGAAAGGGTTCATTTTTTATAAAATTTTGAATTTTTTGAGAAATGTCTGTACACGCTGTAATTTTCGGAAAATTTGAGATATCAGATAAAATATTCTTACGTGAATAGAATATTATTAAAAGATGTTTGATATTGAATTTAGTGAGGATCGGTGAAAGAAATTATTTTAAATTTTATTTCGCTCACAAAGCTTCCTCTATGAGGAAGCAAAAATTGAAAAATCCGCATGCTTAAAGCAGTTTAATTTTTATATTTACTCTATGTCTATCCTTTCTTCTATCCTATACTCTATCTGCATTCTTTGAAAATGTAAAACAATATTTTTTTACATTTCCTCCTGACGGAAGAGACCTTCCTGCGGTTTTCGTTGAGCAACAACATGTACGTTGACTATTTATAAAAAAGATAAATAATAGAATAAATTATTTGGAACACGTGACATATAATTTAATTTTTTATTTAATTTTTTAACATCAATCATCTTTTTAAATTAATTGATTTCGTAAAGAAAAGACGTACATGTTGGCCGAGAGTGGGCTTCCTATCATTTACGCTCTTTTTATTTAATTAATATTTTTGATGTGTAAAATAATTATAAGATTAAAAATAATTGTTAGATTTATTTTATTTGTAATTTTTATACATTTTTATACGAGGATTGAATAGACGAGCACGCGTATAATACGCAAGCCGCTACGTGTATTCTCGATATCGCAGCTACAGCTATAGCTATAGCTCGCGCTCGAGAAAGAAAGAGACAGCGCCTTGTATATCTGTTCTCTTCTACTACCCGATTCTGCCCGAGCGCCGAGCGCACACGTACAGGACTCGTTCCTTGTGTGCGCTAACCCCTCCACATGCGCTGGTAGCGGGCGGAAACCGCAGAGTTTGCATCACTGGTCCAGACTCGGAGAAGGATGAGTCGACGGAAGGGCGCAACAACTATCTTTTATTATCGGGTCGAACGAACTGACAGTTCCGAAAAGCAGGTATACGACTGAGTCGCTATTACACTGTTTTCGGAAGTTCGCTCGGCGGTCCCTTTTCGGTCAGAGAATTTAATCTCTTTTACACGGGATGGGACCAAGTGCGATCTTTCGACTAGGAATGAGTGGGGGTTAATAAAGAGTTATTTTGGATTTTAATTAACTAATATAAATTTTCATTTCAATTATTTTAAAATGAATGATAGGTATACATGATAATATAAAAAAATAAAAATAAAATTATAATACTCGTTTTCTTCTGAGTATGTGTGAATGGGTATGTATGTGTGTTGGTTCGCGGATGTTACATTAATACGGAGGGCATCAGTCAGAATGCAAGGGAATGATTTTATCGTTAATTTTAGGTTCTGACTGGTTAATACAATATGAAGATTTAATTAATAAAAAAAACAAACAAAACATGTGTGCGTGTGTGAGTGAGGTAGGAAGTAAAGATCATGGAGAGAGAGTGAAAGGGGATTTAAATTTAGTTCAATTTAATCTTGGTAGGACAAATCTGATTCTAAATCAGGTAGTTTCTCGCAGGACTCCTGAATGGCCTTTTCGAAATTGTCTGATTCCGAAAACTGCGGGGAATAACGGGATGAATTATTCAAGAGGATTGTAGATAATGACGAGAATGATCTGTGGGAGGAAGGCGGTTCAGGAGAAAGAGGTTCGGGAGAATATATTGAAGAGTAGCTGGGAGAAAAATGGTAAGGAGAAAGAGGGGAGGTTGTAACTTTGCTGGGTTTTGAGCTTGTGTGTAGTGAGTCAATCTTACTCCTGAATCTCTTTAATTTAACGATAAGATTCGCGAACGGTCACGTCAACGCCTTCCGAGTCCTGCGATGGACTTGATTCATGGACGGATATATGTATATTTTCCCAGATCTGGTTCTCACTACGGAACCAGTGTAAATAATAAGGTTTCAGTCGCGTATACACATAATAATTGAATAGTTGAAGCTTACTTTCTGCTGTTAATTCGATAATGAAGAAGCGGTGATTTTTCTTCGGTTCTAGGTCTCGTGGTGCGTTCGGACCTTCGGTTGATGAATGCAAATGGTGGTGAGACGCCGCTGGAAGACACTGGTTTTCTCAACTAACTCGCGATTCACAACACAGAGCAAGAATACTCGGATTGAGAGTTACAGTAAAAAGAGATGTGATGTGTTCGCGAGTTCTCTTTTTATAATCTTCTTTTTGGGGCGTATTCTAATTCTAAGAGTGGGAACTTTCCAAAACTTCGACGGATTGAATTTGCGCAGAAGTGGGGAATTTCCAATTTTAGCAAATTAAAAATGTGCCAGTGTCTTCGTTAGGCGGGGTGTTTCTCCTACTTTTCACGTTTTATCCATGGTGATCGTCCATTGGTGAGTTCGATATTCGTTCGAAGACTCCTTGCACGTGTTCAGATTAGAGAAAGGTCCTATTTTCCTATGATAATTTTTATTGCTATTGGTGCAGCTGTGTTTATTGAATATTCGTTGGAGAATTTTTATTATTATAGATGCAGCTGTGTTTGTTGGGTATTTCGTTAGAAAATTTTATATTATCTTGAAGAAACCGGCATGGTTTCATCACCGATCTTTTACGTTGGTTTGTTTACTGAGCGATTCGTTTGTTTCACCAATCGATGATCATTGCCGACACTTCGCGGAAGGAAGGAATCGTGGAATCGCCAGGACGTAACACTCCCGGCCTTAGACAAATGTTGGGGAACAACCAAACATTTGCAGAAAAAAAGGAAATGGATTCCTTCCTTTCGCGGATAACTAAAGTATCGTAAATTGCATGTGGTTTTGTGCATGTTGATTTGCTTATTAAGAAGGAGGAAAGAGAAGGCGACCACCAAAACCCCTTCCTTCTTTCCTTCGTCCTTCTTTTACATTTTTAGTTAATTATTATATTCTTATATAGAATTCTAATACAAAACTCTTTTCTTATGCGTGCCCATTTTATGGCGTTAAAAAAAAAGGTGAAACTGTATACATGTCATAGCGTTTACCTCACCAATATTGATAATTTTGCGTCTTCGGCTGGAGGTTTTATTGCCCCGTGAGAGAGATAGAATATTCTTTTCTTTCTTCTTCCCATTTTTTCCTCTGGTTATCATTGCCCTCCGGACAACGCAGGTGCAGCTTGTCAGGAAGGCTCTCGATGCTTGGCTTGAATTTTCGTTTACTGTGAGTAATTAGCCATTGATTGGGTTATCATGTTGGATCCCATAGTAAAATGTTCAGGCTTTATTTGCCCGGATACTGAGTTAAAGGTAAAGTTGCTGATGGACATGCAATGCTGACTTGTCGATCGACAAATGCTGGAATAATTTTTTTCTATGACATGTTATACATGTATGTATCTCTCTCTTTAGCTTGCTGATATTAGTTGACATCCCCTTTTTGCAATCACTGGTCAGGTAATATTGTTCTAAAGTGTCAGAGAAGATAGTTTTGTTTTTGTTAGTTAGTTAATGTAAAAATAAAAATACGGTGATATTATAAAATATATGTGATAGTAAAATTGTAAAAAATAATTTTTTTTTAAATTATATTAAATTTTTTTTTGGTTATTCATTATAGAAGCTAATTATTACTATTATTGTGATATATATATATATATATATATATATATATATATATATATATATATATATAATTTTTTATTATATATAATAACAAAAAATTTATTATTAATATTATAGAATATATATGTGTGTATATGTATTTTGTGTAATCTTAATTGATACTGAGAGATCCTCTTTCCCTCTGTATTACTTTCACTGACTCGAACTCGTTAATTTGGAGTAATTGTATATATGCTTGTTCACGTTTGATATTTTGTGGTGGTATATCACATTCTTCGACAGTTAATAAAGATAAGGTTGCCGAAGGAGATCCACAGTCGTACCCTATTATTCCATGAGTCTGATAAAATTTAATTATTAGCACTACCAATATCACAACTAGTCGCTTAATGTCGAGGTCCATCTGAAAGTACATTATTATTATTTGGAACTATTATTTGGCATAGGTTTAATGTATGAAACTCGTAAGCAATTGGGATGTACAATTCGACTATTCTTTTTTATTCTAATTTTTACGTTATTTCTATTCAAGATTTCTAGAACTTCGTGAGGCCCAGTATATTGATCTCCGAATTTACCTGGTTTTGGACCTTTTAATAAAAATACTTGATCTCCCGGTTTAAAAGTTTGTGGGTTGATTTCTCTATCGTAATAATTTTTTGATCTAATTTTCGCCTGAATGATATTATCGCGTGCGTTTCCCTGAATTGCGTGAAGTTGTCTTGTAATGTTAGAATATATTCGTTTCCCCTTTCAGTTTTAGGTAAAGGACCTACGATATCCATGGCTACTTTATCAAAAGAAGATCCTGGTATGTCTGGTATGTCCTGGTGTGATTATCATTGGTTGTTTCGTTTTTACTCGTACAAGTTTTTTCAATTGACATTGTAAACATTGCTGTATATACCGTTAAACATCTGCTTTCAAGTTTTCCCAGTAATAATTATGTTTTATTCTGTTATAAGTTTTTTTGTGACTCCCCGGTGTCCTCCCGTCGGTAAGCAATGCATTTCACTGATTATAACGGAACGTAAATCTTTCGGTGGATATTTAATTAGTTCGTGGCAAATAATAACTTTAGTAGGAGCGTCGGTGAATATTGATTGTATATGTGATTTGACATTATTCCATGGAACGTTATTAATGAATTCGGTTTTTGCAATACTAAATGTTTCTAATTTTAAATTTTCGGTTATGTTTCGCAAGTCTGTTAAGATTTTAGCAATTTGATTAAGAGTAGCCGTAGGGCCTTCTCGTTGTTCTTCGCTGACAGGTAAAGCCACATGATAATGATTTTTATGTTTTATGGCCTTGGCCTTTCCTAGAACAAGAGATTCTAGGTTTGGAAGTTCTTTTTGTTCGAAAAGTTATTGTGAGCCTGAATCTAAAGGTCTTTCCTGGGTGTCGACAAAATATACCATGTTATCTTTTCGTAAAAATAATAATTCCCGAGAGTCTATGACGTTATCATGAAATATTCTATTTTCAATAAATGCGGGTTTCGTTCTTCTCGATTTTAAATTTTTATTAATAATAAAATTAAATGTAGAATGGCAATAGGAACCAGCGCCGTAAGTCTGGCGCAAATAAAATTGTACAATTACTTGATGACCATATAGCGGAAGTTTATTTATGGTCAATTAATTAAATAAAAATTAATTTTAAAATTTAAAGAATTAAAATTAAAAATTAAAAATTAAAGATTAAGAAATGGAAGCGGACGTTTCGGCCCTTCTTTTGGCCATCATCAGCGCACGGACTAACAATAGAATTAAAATTAAATTAAACATTAATAGACGGAAACGCAGGTCGAATCGTAAGTATCTAGTCAGTTAAACGCAAAATGTCAGAATTGTATAGGGCAGATCTCTCACGTCACATGATCAACTCCTCGATTATTCGGTCGAAAGTTAAAGATCCGATCACGTTGCAAGCACGATGGCACGTTACACTTTCAATGATGCACGTAAGGGATCGTTCAGAGCTCATTGCACTAGATGATTAGCCGGTGATAAAATTAAACTTGACGCCTTGGTTTTTGGCAGTACAATGTGATTGTACTCATCGTAACCACATTCTGCCAATTTTAATCTCCAACGGAGTATTCGCATATTTGCGTCTTGTGCGTTTTCAAACCACATCAAAGGTTTATGATCTGTAATTAAAGTGAATTTTCTTCCGTATAAATATGGTCGAAAATGTTTAACGTAATATACAATAGCCAGTGTTTCTTTTTCATATGTATCGTATTTTAATTCGTTATCTGTTAAGGTTCGTGAGGTATATGCTATCGGTAGGTCTTTATTTATCTCCCCTTGTGATAATATTCCTCCAACGGCTATTCCAGATGCATCGGTCGTTAAAATGAATGGTTTGGAAAAATCTGGGTATTGCAGTACTGGCTTTTCGCACAGTTTCTGTTTTAAAATTTCAAAAGAGTCTTCTTGCACAGATGTCCACTCGAAGCGGGTATCGTTTTTTAATAAATTTGTTAATGGTTTGGCGAATTTGGAAAAATTTGGTATAAAGCGTCTATAATATCCTGCAAGTCTTAAAAATCGTTTAATGTTTTTAGGCGTTTTAGGTCTTGGAAACCGTTGTACTGCTTCTAATTTTTTTGGATCTGGTTTTACTCCATCTTTACTGATTACGTGTCCCAGATAAGTTACTTCCGTTTTTAAGAATTCGTATTTGTCTGGCTGTAATTTTAAATTGGCTTCTCGAAGACGTTCCATTAAAGCGTTGTATTTTCTTTCGTGTTCTTCTAAAGATGTTGCATAGATAACGATATCGTCCATATAAACGAATAATTCCTTGCCTTGTAACCCAGTTAATACTAAGTCCATTAGGCGCTGGAAAGTAGCCGGAGCATTTTTTAGACCGAACGGCGGCATTCGGTCAAATTCGTAATGTAAAAAAGGAGTAGTGAAAGCTGTTTTATGACCATCTTCGTGGTTCATTTTTATTTGATGAAATCCAGATGCTAAATCGCATACTGAAAAATATCGAGCTCCTCCTAATTGGTCTAATATATCGACGATATTCGGTAAAGGATATGCATCTCCGATAGTTTTATCATTTAAGGCTCCTGAGTAGTCGCCGTGAAACTCTGAGTTGACGGTGGCGACATGGGAATAAAGATGCTGCGGTAGGAATAAGAACCCTGTCCAACGATTTACCATATAAGTGAATTGTGGTACGAATTGGTCAAAAAGTTCAATTGATGAAATAAAATAATAAATATTGTCAAATTTGTGTTGCGAATTGGTCAAACAGTTCAATCGATGAAATGAAATAATAAATATTGTCAAATGAAATAATAAATATTGTCAAACATTGAGGCTCTTGGGTATTCGCCGCGGCCATATGGGAATCGTGATGTCAGAAACGAGAATGACACGTTGAGAATTCCTGCGTGTTATTTTTAAATAAAAAGATATTTTGATAAAACAACACTACAGATCGCTTTAGCACACTTGCAAAATTGTCCGAAAACTATGCTTTTCTCTTGACAGTTAATAAACAGCCGTAAAATGAGTGTTATACGAAGCATATATGATTTTAGCATAGTTTTTGGATAATTTTACAAGTGTGCTAAAGCGATGTGTAATGTTATTTCATCAAAATATCTTTTTATTTAAAAATAGCACGCAAGAATTCCGAATGTGTCCTTCTCGCCTCTGACGTTACGATTCCCATGGCCGCGGCGATTACTCAGGAGTCTCAAGAATTGAATTCTTCCTTTTATTGTAGTGTGTGCGTGTGTGTGTGTGTTTTCCTTAACTTTAAAATTCTTTAAAATTGATAGTTTCACAAAATGCTTTGAAATTATTTTCTCAGATACAATATTAAATAATTTTAAATAATTTCAGTTTTTAAAATTATTACAAAAGTTTTTTAATTACAGTGTAAATAATGTATTATTGTATATTACAGTATAACTATTACACTCACGCACGTACACATAATTTTTAAACAACGTATAATCATTACCTTAAATTATTCAGACGAGTACAAGTTGGCTTCATGGGGTTTTAGATGTTACTTTGCGAATGCATCAATGATATGATATATTCAGTCTACAGATTATTATCGTGAATTCAAAGTCCTCAATACTTGATGTTTTTAACTTTTAAATGGAATTTTATAAAAAAGAATCTCTGTGCAATATATCTAATTCACTTGTGTTGCTTCCTTTTTAACAATTTTAAAAACTGATAAACTTACTGGATATTAGACATCCTCCTGTAGTACAGACGGATTGCAATCATATCTACCCATTAGAGAATAGCTATTTTGTGAACTCTAACGGTAAGATATAAATGCACCCATATGTACATATAGGTAGTAATTTGCACGATTCCTTATATGTACATAGTGTACAAAGACACATAAATGCTTACTGTTTGTTAAATAAAAAATATGTTACTTTTATGTCAATTTAAATAGCAGCGTTTTTTTTTATGTGGTAAGATTTACTGCGCTAAGCGCAGAATGCAGGTGAATGAGCAGAGCTTATTATTTCATTTGTATATTATAAACTGCGTTCAACGCAGAATGCATTTTGATAGTGATCACTGCGTTCAACGCAGAATGCATTTTGATAGTGATCACTGCGTCCAGCGCAGAATGCATTGTGATAATAATCACTGCGTCTAGCGCAGAATGCATTGTGATAATAATCACTGCGTCTAGCGCAGAATGCATTGTGATAATAATCACTGCGTCTAGCGCAGAATGCATTTTAATATTATTTATTTTCTAATTCAAATTTGTTCTTCATTTTAATGTTATTCTAATGCTTGTCTTCCAATATTTCCATGTAAATTTACTTTTTCGTTTTTTCTTTTTCTATCACTTTTTGCCTTTTGGCTTCAATTATATATTCGGGTTCGCGGATTGGTATATTTCTCTCCAGTCTTGAATCAAGTAATTCTGGTAGTACACAATCTTCATAAAATTGTATTAGTTTAGAAACCATATTTTCCGTCCAGAAGACATCATCACGTATAATCTTTTCCATTTTTAATCCTAATGGTGTCCACAGTGCGAAAATGCAATACTGTCGCTGCGTAATATGTAATTGCCCTTGTATTTGATAATAATATATATGACTGCGTTTCATTTCTTCATCTTTTCCATTCTTATATAACGATTGCAAATTCGAAACATTTGTTGCAATCGCATCTTCTGGTGTTAAGAATCGTGCTGCGAAAGGACATTTTATCTCCACAATTCCATCATCTCCTATTAATCCATCTGGCGAAGCGCCTAAAAATGGTATTTCTGAATCTATAAATAATCCGCAACGCTTTATATTAATATTCAGTGCACTTTCAATGCTTTTGCGTGCAACATCCTCGTATTCTGTCCCGTGTTGCACCGATTCCACATTTAGTTGTTGTGGATATATTATGGATTTTACTCTTGATGCGCAAGAAGTACTCTTTCTCATTTTACATATATGTCCAAAATGAGAGGCAGTGATCATTTTCGTGCGATAATATCGCCAAATACCAGTTGCTGCTTGTTCTTTAGTTTCTTCTTCTATATCTACTCTCTTCATTTGCCAACCTCGCAGCATGTGCATGTGTTACGCTTTTCTTAATTCTATTTCGGCTGATGTTGCATCAGGTTTATCAGCCTGCGGACCATAATCTCTGTCTGCCACTGCACGTTTTATATTCCCTTGCGTCGATCGTTTTTGCGTGTCACGTGCACTTATCTTTTTCTTATTTTCCAATTGCGTTGCTATTTCCCCCGGTTTTGTTCTCAGAGCGTAGCTTAGGTGACTTATAGGCTTGCCAGTGTTAAATGTGACTACTGCAGCATTACAACGCGTTTCGTATGATCCCCTTAGACCGAAATTTATTCTTTTTCCACCAATACATTTTGATATAACAGAGTTAAAAGTTTCCACTCTGTTACTGTCTTTATTCTGCAATAAACTTTTGGCATTCCAACTAATATTTTTTAATGCATTCTGCAGCTTTTCATACAATCCACATTTTTTCAATTGTGGAATATAATTTTCTTCGTTTTCTTTCTGTGATCCATCGCAGAAATATCCTATCTTTGCGCATTCATTATGCTCGCCAAAAACGTGACTTATTATATTATCTAGATCTATTTTTAGAGATGTAATCTTTTGTTACATTGTACTTTGCTCCTCCAAACGGTACTTCACAGCTTTTGTCACAGCTGTTCTAATTCGAAGTACACGATTATCAATAACATTTCGTAATTTACCGAAACGTCCTTTTGTTTTCGCTATTTCTTTTATCTTTGATGCCAAATTGCGCAATAGATGATTCCGACACTCTATTTTTTCTATGAAGACATTGGGATATGGATTTGCCTGTATTATTTTTTTATATACGCTGCTATCTCCGTCCGCTATATATGTGGAATAAATTAATCCGCGCTTTTCTATGCTTGTTTTAAATCCTTCCACAATCGCGTCTGCTTCCATGCTTGTTGAACTGCAATCTCTACCCCAATTTTTATAACATTTATGACTCGCATGTTCTTTTCCAAGCTTCTCTGCTTTTACACAAACTGCACAATATTTATTTCTTACAGACATGTGCAGGACTTTGCCCGTTCGCGCACCACATATTGTGCCTACACCTGATAAAGAATCATACTTTCCTGTTCTGTATGATCTTTTCATCCAGCTTCCGTCACCTATTACTGCTATATGTGGTATTCCATTTATTATCTCATTGCGTTGTAATGCTAACTCACGTTCTTCATTCGCAGCTGCATTCATGCTTTCTTCAGCAATTTTTGCGAATGCCTCAGCAGCAGTTTCATGTGCCTTTTCGTACGTTTTTTTTGCCATACACTTAATATTCATAGCAGCACAACTTTCTTCTGTGTATATCCTGCACCAGTTAGTATAGTGCCAGCCACAGCCCCTATATTTACATTTAGACTTTCTTCAGGAGGCGGCTCACTCCAGACAAAACTTTTAAAATTGCACATTCGGCATTTGAAAAAGAATTGATTTTTCAGTCCGCGCGCATGGGCACCGATAAATGTTAAGTCACGAAAATTGCATTCTATTCCGTGGCAGTGGTTGTCAAATTTTTCATGTAATTGTTCAAAAAAATAGACAAAATCTACGATACATTTTCCTGGCATACTGCCACTCTTTACACGGTATGCATCTATATTACTATCTATTATTAAGGTGTCATTTTCTTCAGTTTCACTGTCATTTTCTAATATGTTTTCCAATTCAGTATCATTTAATGTGCATGTCATTTGTTCTTCATCAGTATCTATTTCAATACCCATTGCAGCTAATTCGTCATACATAATGACATCCTGTAAAGCTCGCTCATCTTGATCTACCTGCATTGTACTTTCATGTATATCTGCATTAGTATTATTCTGTATTATTTCATTGATATGTATTACATCATTGATATTTTCATTGATATTTTCATGATTTATATTTTCTGTAATTCTTTCCTTATTTAAATTATTTATTATTTTCTGTCTCCTACAAATAAATATATATGTATACAGGGTGTCCGACAAGTAAGTGACCAAACGAAAGGTGCAGGTAGATTGGGTCAAACTGAGTCGAAAAGTCCTGAACCATTTTTTTTATAACGCTTAATAAAAGAGTTATTATTGAGTAAAGTCTGGCCAATCAGCGCCGATCTTTAGCCGGGCGCACGTCGGTGAGCCGCGCGCCATGAAGTGTGCGCTGCCGCATACTACCAGGCACGCGGCTCACCGACGTGCGCCCGGCTAAAGATCGGCGCTGATTGGCCAGACTTTACTCAATAATAATTCTTTTGTTAAGCGTTATAAAAAAAATGGTTCAGGACTTTTCGACTCAGTTTGACCCAATCTACCTCCACCTTTCGTTTGGTCACTTACTTGTCGGACACCCTGTATATACATATATTTGTTATAACTTTGTACTACATTCAAAAAAATTAAAGGGTCACTTTCGTACATAACTTGTTAACAACATAATTTTGTAACGAATAAAAAGAAATTAAAATTAACTAGGAGATTTTAAAACTAGAAACTTTAAGTTTCGTAACGTTTTTTTATTTATCTCAATCCGATTATTAGCAACAAAGTTACACTTAAAAATTACTTTTTTTCTCAAAGTAAGAAAGCTGCTCTTGAATTTTTTGCGTACAAGGGAGAACCAGAATTTGACCTATGTGAATTTGACACCTCACTTTCAATAAAGTGACTGGTGCAGTGATTGTTATATAAATTAAAGTAAGTGTAATTTGATTAAAGAAGGGAGAAATAATGCGAGACATTTCTGCAAGTGACCGCATTGAATATAGAGGATTGCCATTTATTATAGCAAGTGGATCAAAATAATGGTTGTGTGTAAATATAAACAAATATTAATCATGTTATAATACATTAATTAATATTCTTGATCAGTGAAAAATTATTTAGAAAATAACTTTATCAAATTAGGATAAAAAAAAGATCGATTGTTTAAGACACTTGCTACGTGATTTAAGAAATACATAAAGTGTGGGATCGTTTAAATTTGTTCGCGAAAAACCATTATTATCCCCGATTTATTTTAATTAGCGCGTCTATCCCGTATGTAGACTTTATTTCTTGCAATTCATTATTATGTACGATAATTTTTCTTTCTGTTAGCAAAGGCAATGGAATCTTTACTCTGTTAACTTAATGAATTGTTTGTAGACAGCAAGTTTGTAAGATACAATATTACCTAATATTAATCCGCGATTTTCGCCTGCTTAGCCGCTTACACGATGTTTGATACTTTTTTGTATTGCGACTCCTTCCATACATTCGACCATAATTGTCACATCCTGGATGCATTTCGTTTTCACCGGTTTTACGCGCTTCCATAATTATTAGCAATTTTTCGCACAACAAATTACGAAGAAGCACATATAACACCGTGAACCGTAAATATTTATTTGCTCGATCACTCAATTTCGATCACTCAATTTCGATCACTCGATTTTCTACGTAACGCAGAGATGCGACAAAAGCCGCGAAACAAAAGAACGCGAAGAAAGGCGGCGCGAAGAAAGGCGGCGCGAAGAAAGGCGGCGCGGCAAACGTTCATATGTGTGTATTTACATAGATCTATTTCAATAGTTTATGTCTATCATTTTTGGCAGCACTGGGCTGCGTTCGGAAACATCACCCGTGTGCACACGAACATCGTTCTATCTTAGTTCAACTTTTAGCAAATAACGAAGATAGAACGGCGCTCGTGTGCACACGGGTGATGTTTCCGAACGTAGCCCTGTATAGCGCAATCAGTCGATGTTTTACTGTCGCATAAGATGTAAGTATGTTACGTATACTATTTGTATAAAACAAGTAAACTGAAGTGCACTGTGCACTGTGCAGTGTCGCAATATTTATTAGTGTATATATGTATTATGCATCAAATAGGTCTAGCAAAGACTTTAGAAGTGCTACGAAGCAAAGTATGGATGAGAAGAGAAGAAGGGAGATTGAGAAAGGTAAAGATAAGAAGGAGGAGGAGGATAGGAGAAGGAATGAGATAGAGAGAAAGAAAGAGGAAGAGAGAAGAAGAGAGAGAAAGAAGAAGGAAGAAAAAGAAAAAAATCTAAAAAAAGAAAGGTTAGTGCATTATTATTTTATTTTTAGAGTATTATAAATTATAGTCCTGTATAAAAGAAATGCGAAATCGCTATAGGCTCAATATGGCGTCAATGCGCTCTACCATCTACCGATTTTGCTTCTCTTTTTGATATAGGGCTACCGTTGCTGCATCTCACGATGGGTTCAAAATGATAGCCTTCACAAAGGCTGATTTCGCTTCTCTTTTATATACAGGACTTTTATAAATTACACATATATTTGTTTTTTCGTTACTGGTTTACTTTAAATAACATATTAATATATTAATATCAAGAGACACGGTAGTGTCTCGCGCCAAGTCACGCGAAGCAAAGACCACGCGTAGTAATAGCGAGGCACCCCGGGTATCTATACGCGAGTCGGATAGTTGAGAGTACCTTAGATTACCAGATCTGAATAACGGCTGAACCGATCGAATTCTTGATAAGCTTAATCGATAGCTTGGGTTCGATTTATATAAGGAAAGTGTCTTTATTTTCGCTCTGCCTGTTCTATAAAGCAGAGATATTATGAAGCAAAGTCGAAATGTGGAAATTTTCATGTAAGAAACGTCTTCATCATCATCATCATCGTCTTCCTGGTCGTCGCCCCTTTGCCGCTATATATGTACACAACACATGCATAGAATATAGTGGTATTATGCTACACGTATATATACACGTACACAACACACATGTAATAATGGCAATGTATTTCTTGTACGGTTGGCGTCTTTGACGAAAGATTGCGCTAACGGCGCTTCGATGTTACTGCTTGCATGCATCCATACTTGCTTTTGACAGGTATAGGTTAAGTTTGCAAAATGCCGGGTGCAGTGTTCGTACGCTTTCATTTATAAAAAAGTAAAGATGCAAAATTCTTCGTAATACTTGTGGATAGTTGGATCAAGTATATCTCATTTATATTAGAGAAAACTAAAACATTACAAAAGTAATTTATGTATATGTAAAAACAGAACAAAACATAACAATACATATATTTATAAAAAAAAGATGTGTGTATTCTATAATATGTTTATTATAAGATATGTATGTGTGTATTTTATAGATTCAACTACCCAGAAGTATCAGGAAGAATTTTGCAGCTTTACTTTTTTATAAATGAAAGAGTGCTATGCTATATAATGTTGGACTCTGGAAAATTTAACGTCAAATACCTGTCAAAAACCAGTATGGATAACTGCGAACAGTAATATAGGCATACGCACACAAGAATCTAGTATATTTGAATGCATTTGTTAAAGGAGTGTCATCATATAGTTATTCGTCATGCATCATATGACTACAGATAAGTATAAATAACATTGGTGAAATGCAGTCTGTGTGTAAAGTTAATGCATGTCTTATGAATAATTTATAAATATACATTTATTTTTCAGTGGAAGTAGAAGAATTTTTCAAGCTGTTGATAAGATTTTGACAAAGCCTGTAGCATCATGTTTATTGCAAATCAACATATTATAGTTAATTCTTATTTCGATGCGAATGCATTGCTTGCAATAGATGAAGCATGTTCTAGTATTGTTAATGAATATAATAGATTTGTTACGTTGTATTTTTCTATCTGTCGGAATGCTATTTGGTATATATATTTGACAGAAGAAATTTATTATTAAAACTGATATTGATTATTTTGTTCTTTTTAGTATTAAGACAAGGATTGGATGCAATATGTTGCTTTGCAATAGCCGTGTTGCCGCAGACTTTATCAAAATCTTAACAGCTTGAAAAATTTTTCTAGTTCCATTGAAAAATAAATGTATTTATAAATTTATTATAAAAATTTATAAATTATTAAAAAAAATAGATCAATATAGTTATTCGTCATGCATCATATGTAACTATAGATAAGTATAAATAACATTGGTGAAATGCAGTCTGTGTAAAGTTAATGCATGTCTTATGAATAATTTATAAATACACATTTATTTTTCAGTGGAAGTAGAAGAATTTTTCAAGCTGTTGATAAGATTTTGACAAAGCCTGTGGCATCATGTTTATTGCAAATCGACATATTGTAGTTAATTCTTGTTTTGATGCGAATGCATTGCTTGAAATAGATGAAGCATGTTTCAGTATTGTTAATGAATATAATAGATCTGTTATATTGTATGTTTCCATCTGTCAGAATGCTATTTGGTATATATATTTGACAGAAGAAATTTATATTAAAACTGATATTATTCATTATTTTGTTCTTTTTAGTATCGATACAAGGATTGGTTTACAATAGACATGTTGTCGCAGACTTTGTCAAAATCTGAACAGTTTGAAAAATTTTTCTAGTTCCATTGAAAAATAAATGTATTTATAAATTTATTATAAAAATTTATAAATTATTAAAAAAAAAAAAAGAAATAGAAATAAAATATAAATAGAAATTTATAAGACTTAATTGCACACACAGACTGTGTTTCACCAATATTACTTATACCTATAATTGCATATGATGCATGACAAATAACTATATGATGACAATCCTTTGACAAATGCATTTGAATACACTGGATTTCTTTTTACATCTTTCGTTTTTGATATATAATCAAGATACAAGACGGATTAATCAAACAATTTATAGCATAGCACAAGCATATATAATAATATATTTTAATTTTAATGATAATAATTTTTTTAAAAAAAGAATGTACAAATAGATATTGTTCAATAGAAATCAAATAAATAAAAGGGTTGCTTTTTATAATTCAGAAATATAATAGATATATTAATTTTATCTGACTGCTCGTAAACATGTGTATAGTAGCAAAACATGTACATGACACATTAAAAAAAAAAAAGAAATGATAACTGCTAAAAAATTACTTTTTTAAAAAAAAGTTGTAACAATGCACCCCCCATTGTGACGCATTGTTACCCGGCAGTAGACCGCCGGAAGTCTGCCGCCCGGCGAACATCGGCCGGGCAGGGGCAGAGGCGCCGAGCGCCCATTTTTAAACATTAAAGACACCGTTGCGATAAACAACCGTACGGCCGTTATACGGCCGCCGAGATTCGGAAAGCCGAATACCGCCGAGCGCTGCCGTGAACGCCCGAGCGACACCCGCCGAAACGCCGCGCCGTTTCGCCCAGGGGAGGTGACGTATTACCGAATTACCTGCCGAAAAACAATACGTCATTATCCCCACCCGGGGGCGAACGACGCGGGTACCGTTAATCGCTCGGGTATATAACGGCAGCCTTTTTAGATCCAGGCACCAGATTTACCAGAATCGTACCAGAAACCGAATCCGCTCGAGCTGTATGCTCGAGACTTTCCTAATCCGATCCTAATAAATCGCAAACACGACGGAACGTGAGGTTGACGAGTTCGCAGCCTCCGCCGAGCATTCTCGGCTTCCGAACCGTTTTACGATCCTTAGCAATCCGAGATCGCTTCTCTCGAGAGTTCTCGAGAAACGATCTACCTTCCGACCGATCCGACCAGACGAGCCGTGGGTTGGCGAGTTCGCCACCCCGTTGAGTTTTCTCAACACCGTTGGTCAATCCGTACTCCGCGTGCGAGCAAGGGACAGCGAGTTCGCTGCCCGTTCGAGATTTCTCGATATCGCACGCATCCCATAACATCTGGGAATACGCGATATTAATAGTACCGCATACGTATAAGAAATCGTCTCGGCGATTTAAACCGATTCACACGTTTTTGTGAACCACGCGCGCCGTCACAACAAACCGACCACGCGCCCCGCATCGCCTATCTGGCGTGTTTATATTCGCGTCGCGTATACTACAGCGAATCTCATTGTAAAGATCGCGCAATTCATAACAACCGCGCCCCGTCAATAACGCATTACTATCCGCCGCACCCCCGCTCCGCGGGGCCATTCTGTATTATTATTCCGCACCGATAGAGGCCTAATAAATTAATAGTTCTTTATAAATTTATTTACATCGTGTGTCTCAAATACTTTCTACGAGCCCTGATCACGACCGAGCGAATCCGCGAGCTCATAAAAAGTACACCCGTTACAAAGTGAAAAAAAAGCGCCAAGTGCACGCGCATAAGCGTCTTTTACTATAAAAGAACTCTTATACAAAATAGTGTTATTTTAATTATTTTAATACAAAAACACTGTCACATCCAAACTAAAAAGCTGTTTCACAAAATAGTTGTTTTAATTTTCTACAAAAATAATGTGATATATGATAAAAATATTGCGCCAAATAATAAAAATTTATGTTACAAATTTTATTTATTATTACTTCTAATATTAAGAATTGTATCAAATTGCAATGTGATTAAAATAGTGCAACATATTTAAGTGAAAGAAATTTTTTATTAAGAAAACAAATTTCAGTATAAAATAACTTTTTAATTAGAGAAAAACTTGGCGCTGCAAAAATTCAAAATGTAAATAATACGTTAATTAGCATATGTTCAGTTTAGCAGCGCCAAGTTTTTCTCTAATTAAAAAGTTATTTTATACTGAAATTTGTTTTCTTAATAAAAAATTTCTTTCACTTAAATATGTTCCACTATTTTAATCACATTGCAATTTGATACAATTCTTAATATTAGAAGTAATAATAAATAAATTTTGTAACATAAATTTTTATTATTTGGCGCAATATTTTTATCATATATCACATTATTTTTGTAGAAAATTAAAACAACTATTTTGTGAAACAGCTTTTTAGTTTGGATGTGACAGTGTTTTTGTATTAAAATAATTAAAATAACACTATTTTGTATAAGAGTTCTTTTATAGTAAAAGACGCTTATGCGCGTGCACTTGGCGCTTTTTTTTCACTTTTTTTTAAAAAAGTAATTTTTTAGCAGTTATTTAATAAACATGAATGAATTAGGAAATTGGAACAACAGAAGGAAAGAAAAGAAGAGGAAGCAATGATTGTGTCAAGCGAATCGTCTACGGACAAAGAAAATGAAAAAAAAGAATACAAAGAACGAAAAAAAGAGGAGGAAGAAAATTAAAAGAGAGGAACAAAAAGTATGTTACATTTTTTAATGCAATAGATTATAAAGTTTTAAAATCATTTCGTTAATTTATTAATTTATTGCTTTAATTGTTGTGTTATCTATGTAGCTACTACTCATCAAGAGGACGAGGAGAAGGAGAATGGAGAGGAGGGTGGAGAGGAGGATGGAGAGGAGGGTGGAGAGGAGGATGGAGAGGAGGGTGGAGAGGAGAAAGATGGAGAGGAGGAGGATGGAGAGGACGAGGACACCGATCCGGTGCCAATGCCGGATGGAATATGAATCACGCAAGGCCAGGAGGGTCTACAGGCCCTGTATTTATTTTTAATTATAATTAATAAATAAAAATTTATAATTTACGAAGTGTTTATTCTGTTTTTATATACATTTGTTCATAGACGTGCGTTTCTTAGTTTTAATTATATGTATTATATGTATTATTATATGTTTAATCAGTTTTAATCGTACAACGTACGATCGTATGATTGTACGATCGTATGTTGTACGATTAAAACTGATTAAACATATAATAATACATTTCATAATAATAAATGTACAGAATAGCTAAATTGCCATGTTACATGTTACCGACAAGTTATCAGCATGTTACCCACATGTCAGAAATTCTTATGCAGCGCCTCACGCTGCAAATCGATGAACTATGAGGCGTGAAAAGTGACGTTTTGACAGCCCAAATTATTCTTGCGTGCCATTTCGTAATTATTCGCTTTATGCTAGTGCTGTGATGTGTAAAGTATTTGTGAAACTTATAAAATTGTCCGAAAAATAAGCTTAGCAAGGACAGTATTGTGTAAAAAGAACATTTTCCACTTCTTTCGACAGCTGTCAAACTACATGTTTTTCCGTATGACTAGGCTTACTTTGACACTCATTTTACGGTTACCTATTAATTGTCAAAGGAAAAGCTTAGTTTTCGGACAATTTTACGAGTATACTAAAGCGATCTGTAGTCTTGTTTCTTTAAAATATCTTTTTATTTAAAAATGGCACGCAAGAATTCTCAGCGTGTCATTTCTCGCTTCTGACGTCATCATTCCAATATGGCCGCGGCGACTACTCAGGAGCCTTAAAGCGCAAAAATCTAATACCATTCTCCATCGTTTATTTCCTTTAGAGTCTTCTTTCTTAGGTACAATCCATATAGTGTTATATGGCGATTGTGAGTGTTTTACAATTCCTCCTTCCAACAGTTCTTCTACCTGCTTGTTTATTTCTTCTTTATGAACTTGCGGAAATCGATACTGACGAGTGTTTATTAGTTGGTCATCTGTAGTAGGTATTCGATGTTGTAATACGTGAGTTGCGGTTAATTTTTCTCCAGGAATATGAAATCGATCTTGACTATCCATTATTAATTTTGTAATGCTTTTTCTCTCTGCTTCATTTAAATGTTCTAATCGTAACGATTCTATAATTTCGGCAAGTCGGTCCTTCCTTTTTTCTTCAGAGATTGTTAGACAATTATGCAAATTATAATTTTCAACTTCTTGTTTTGTTTTATATCTTGTTTTGCGTTTCCGCATGAATTTCTCTAAAATTTCTTGAGATTTATTTAACAAGGATGTAAGGATTTTTGAAGACGGTTTATTTTTATTTTTCATATTTCGTAGATTCGAATTTTTAATATTTAAATTATATTTTTGAGCTTTTTCAAGGAGGTCTTTTATTGTAACATGAGAGGTTTTTAATTCATTATCATTTCCTTCTTTAAATAATCCAACCTTAGGAAATTTGATATCCAGGAAGGATAAAGGACTTCTCCCTTTTTTGGAATGAGTTTTTGCCGAAATACGTAGAGGTTTGGTAATTTTCCTCCTCGCAATCGACGGAGCTACGATTTTCTGACAAGATTTGGAAATTTCCCTCCGAAATCCTAGAATTATTCCTTTTTTGAGAGGATTGGTAATTTCTCTCTTCGAGGATTTTTTAATTAATTAAATTTTTAGGAGAGGTTTGGTAACTTCCCCCTCCAGAAATGGTTGGATTTGTTAGATTTTCAAGAGAGATTTGGTAATTTTCCTCTCCAAGGATTTTTGAATCGTTTGATTTTTTAATTTTCCTCTCAGTTTTATTTTTTATCTTATCTTCATTTTTAATTTTATTCTCATTTTTATTTTCTTCTTGATTTAAGGTTTTTTCTTCGTCTTCATACTTGATTTCTTTGATAATAATATTTTCTTCATTTTCAATATTCATATAATTTTCATAGTCGTATTTATTATGTATAAATGTTCCGTAAGTGGTTTCTTCTTTTTCCTTATTCATTGGCCTTTCTGGACTATTTAGAGCCTCGGTTTTTGAATCATGGTCATCTAATTATTCGCCCAATGGTTTTAGGCGCAAAGTCGGGACATGTACTTCCGCCTCTTCATCTAAAGTACTTATAACATTTAAATATACCTTTCCAGCAACGTTCTCCACAATGGTGTCTCCCAAATAAATTCCATGTGCCATCTTTAGTCTTGATATGTATCCTACTTTTAGTTCTGGATTTTCTATTCTTACATAAAATAATTATACGGATCGCGGAGCTACTATAATGGCTTCAGGTGATAAGAAAAGTATGTTGATTCCGGAGACATCCAAGTGCCCTTGTGCGTAATCTATTTTCGATGAGGTTTGTTTAAAGAAATCGTTTCCTAATATGCCGGATTGTGAAATTGGAAAATCGTTAGATACTATATGTTTTTGTTCAACAAAATGGTTGAAATTAATGCAAATGTTTGTGAAAACGAAAATGCTTTATTACCATTACAAAATTCGCTTGCCAACGGCTTGAACTTCACACACACTTGACATGCTCTCTCACGCTAGCGCCGCTAGTCTTAAACGCCACACTTTAACTCCCTAGTGACTAAATTAACGCGCCAAGTTTAAATTAAATTAAAATAAAAACTAAATAAGGCCTCAACATTTCCGCCCCCCGCCTTGAAAGGCTCTTTCAAACGGAAACTTAATGGCTAAATAATGCAAATAAACATGACAATAAACTAATGACAATGATATAAACAAGAATGAACATAAGCAATGTGAGACAAAACAAATTAATAGAAATTAAGAGTATTCTGTAACATCTTCCATTGGTATAGGACAAGCATCCCGCACTGATCGTTTATATTGTCCTTTAGCAGTTTTTACTGTTATCACTGTTGTTTCACCATCTGGTCCTGGATGCAGTTCTTGAACCCTTCCAATCGCCTATTGTAGAGGTGGTAAGTGATCCTCTTTTAAGAGAATTATAGTTCCCTTTTTTATAGTCTTGTTTCCTGTGGTCCACTTTTGTCTGCGTTGTAGTTCTGTTAAATATTCCTTTTGTCAACGAATACAGAAGTCCTGACAAACCTTCTGTATATGCTGCCATCTACTTAATTTATTATCAGGAATATCCAGATAACTCTTTTGAGCTGGCTGCATCATGTAATCGCCGATTAAAAAATGTGATGGCGTTAAAGTCTTTTGGATCTGAAGATAAAGCAGTCAATGTACGTGAATTTAGGACTGCCTCGATTTCGACTAATAATGTATAACATTCCTCCAAAGTTAGTATAAGACTCTTGGTTACGGCGTAGAAGTATTTCTTCATACTTTTTACCAATGATTCCCACAATCCTCAAAAATTAGGAGCTCTTGAGGGAATAAATTGCCAATTAATTTTTTGTTTCGTTAACTCTTCCTGTATAGTCTCCTTTTGTTGCCTTAGAAACTCATATATTTCTTTTAACTCTCCTGATGCCTCAACAAAGTTAGTAGCATTATCAGAGTATAAGTGTGAACAAATACCACGTCTTCCGGTGAAATGTCGAAGAGCTGCTATAAAAGCTTCAGTTGTCAGATCCGTAACTAATTCCAAATGAACTGCCTTTGTACTGAAGCAGACAAATAAAGCGACGTAAGCTTTAGAAATATGAACTCTTCCTCGCCTTCTGCTTTCTCTTACACGCAATGGTCCTGCGTAATCCACTCCACTTATTGCAAATGGACGTAGGAATCCGGTAACTCTTGATTTTGGTAGATCACCCATTTTAACTTGTACCTTAGCGGGTTGTAGACGAAAACAATTTAAACAGGATCTAGTAGTTCTACGAGCTTCTGTTCGTCCTGATAGAATATTTTTGTCTTATAGATGCCAATATTTTTGTCTTATAGATGCCAATAGCTGTTCCGCTCCATAGTGAAGTAATCGGATATGCTCCGCCTTGAATATTAATCTAGTTACACGATGTTTGCCTGGCAGCATTGGATGTTTGGCTCTCTCTGATATCTTTGCATGACGTAATCGACCTCCGATACAGATTAAATCTTCTTTATTCAAGAATGGATCGAGTGCTAAGAGTTTGCTATTCTTTTTGATAGCTTGATTGTTCTGCAAACATGCAAGCTCTTGTGGAAAGGCTTCCTTCTGAACTTTATGATTGTCTTCTCCGCTTGTTCTAACTCTAAGACAGCAAGAGCCTGGCCCATGAGTGTTTCTTTTCTGCATCGTTTTATGAACCTGTAACAATAAGCTACAATCCTACATAGTTTAGTGAATGAAAATACATCAGGTAATACATAAGAACTTGATTGTACTGCTGCAAAGTTAACGACAGTTTTTCTATCTGGTAACTCTATCACGTTACTAGGTTGCTCAGGCCACGGACCTTCTTCTTGCAGCCATCTAGGTCCATGCCACCATAAATCATTGCCTTTCACATCTTCAATAGTTGTTCCTCTAGACAAAATGTCTGCCGGATTTTCTGACGAAGAAACATGCTGCCACATTTCTTGCAAACCAAGCGCTTGAATTTCTGAAATTCGGTTCGCTACAAAAGTCTTCAAGGTACTGGGACAGGTACGTATCCATCCAATCACAATAGTAGAGTCACTCCTTAAGTGTATCTCCTTGATCTTGTTTCTTATAGCTTCGTGAACCGTCTTACAAAGTCTTGCTAGTAGTAGAGCAGCACAAAGCTCTAATTTGGCAATAGTCATAACCTTCAACGGGGCTACTCTTGTTTTTGCGCAGATTAAATGACAAGAGGGTCTGCCAATTTCGTCATGAAAAACGGCATATAAACAAGCTCCGTATGCTTTCTCTAAGGCATCACTGAATCCATGAATAATTATTTCTTCTGAAGAATGCGGATTCTATATCCGACGAGTGATCATCAAGTCATTAAGATTTTCTAACGATGATTGGAAACTCTTCCATTTACTATGAAGAGTTTGAGGTAAACTTTCATCCAATTCGATATTAAGGAACCATAATTGTTGCATGATGACCTTTGCCACTATCAAAATAGGTCCAATGAGACCCAAAGGATCAAATACCTGTGCTATTTCCGATAGAACAACACACTTCGTTATCTTTCTTCCTTGGATACTCTTCATATTGTATTGTAAAAAGTCTTCTTTGTGATTCCATAAAACGCCTAAAGTTTTTAACGATGCCTTGTTGTTCAATATTAATGAGTCATTTGACTTGCTGTCTTCTAGTAAATGATTTAAGATTTGCTCATCATTCGATCTCCATTTCCTTAGATGAAACTGTCCCTTGGCTAAGAGATCAGTGAGCTGCTTTTGCAGAGCAATGGCATCTGCAACTGTATCTGCTCCTGTTAACACATCATCCATGTAAAAGTCGGACTTTAAAACTTGTCTTGCTAATGGAAAATTTCCACCTTCTTCTTCTGCTAACTGTTTCAAACAGCGCATTGCCAGAAATGATGCGCAAGTAGTGCCGTACGTAACTGTATTCAAAGCGAACGTATTTAATAGATCCTCTTCATTTTTTCTCCAAAGAATCAGCTGCCAATGACGATCTTCTTGTGCCACTAATATTTGCCTGAACATCATAGCGATGTCTCCTATAAATACGTATTCATATATCCTGAATCTTATTAAAATGTGTAGTAAATCAGCTTACAAGTTGGGTCCGGGATACAGCATAGTTCAATGATTTGTTGTTATCTGTCTTTGCTGATGCATCAAATACAACTCTCAGCTTCGTTGTAAGGCTATCTGGACGGATCACTGGCTGATGTGGAAGAAAATACAAATCTTCTTTTAAATCTTCTTGTAATAATAGACTCATATGTCCACGTCTCTCATAGTCTTCCATGAATTGCACATATTCAGATTTTAACGATGATTGTCTTTTGAAATGTCGTTCCAATGCATAGAATCTCTTCATAGCTTGTGCCTTTGACTCGCCAAATGTTACTGATTCATTTCCAAGCGTACTACAAATCTTCCTGCCGAATTTCTAGAGACTGTTTTGCTAAAGTATTCTTCACAATGTCTTTCTTGTGTGCTAAGCTTTCTGGGTTCAATTATCTCTTCTTGCGTCCAAAACCGCTCTATTTGCTCATCTAAAGCTTGATTGTCACTAAATGTGAGAATGAAGTCGTACTTGTGTCAACCTTTGGATTGATGATCTCACCTCCTATAATCCACCCAAGTTGTGTCTTCTGCCAAGTAGGATGTCCTCGTGCTTTTTTTATTTGCCCTACACACAAAATATTCCAAAATAGGCCTGCTCCTATTAAAAGATCGATTTTACCTGGCTTATCAAATGCTGGGTCGGCCAATCGATGATCTTCGGATTTGTCTAGAAGCTTCTTCTTATCTATTTTAATTAGCGGTAGTTTTTCCGTTATACATGGTAGCACCAAACAATCTAAGTCTGCTTTAAAACCAGAATGCCGCGATTCAATGTGTACCTTGGTGGCCCTTTTTGTTTCCATCGCATTACGCATTATGCCATTGACTGCAAATGATTCTCTTCTAAGAGGTAATTGCAATTTTTGTGCTAATTCTTCTGTAATAAAGTGGGATTGTGACCCAGGATCCAACAAAATTCTACAGCTGTTTCTGTTGCCCTTTACATCACATATGTACACTTGAGCTGTTAATAAGATGACTTGAGTATCTGTTTTTAATCTCACATCTTCTATCTCGTTTTGCCTCAAATTTTTATGCTCTTTCTTTCTGCCACAATGCATAGATACAAATTCTTCTGAATTCTTCTTTGAAGAATCTTGAGCTTGAAATTCATTAGTAGACGAATCTACTTGCTCTGTGTGTAGCAAAGTATTATGAGCTTTAGCACATTTGCGACACTTTGATGATTTACAGTTTCTTGCGTAGTGGCCTGCTTTCAAGCAATTAATGCACAATTGATGCGCTTTTGCTGTGGCGAGACGATCCTGTGTAGACTGCTTTAGAAACTCAAGGCAGTTGAATAAACAATGACTTTCTTTGCACACAAGGCATACCTGCGAAGTCGCTGCCAAAGTTATACGTTTGTCACTTCTCTTTACGTTACCCTTTAGCATTGTTTCTGATCGGTTTTTACTACTGTCCAACATCTCTAGGGTGCGACATTTTTCACTTAAGAAATCAAGAAATTCTTCTGTTGTGGGCATGTATTCTGCTCCCCTTTGTCCTATTTCTTCTTCCCATTCTCGTTGAGAATGATAATCTAGCTTACTTCTTGCTAGAAATATAATTATAGTACTCCACTGAACTACACTGAGGCTGCTTTAAAACTTCCAATGCTTTTAAATGAGTACGAATATGCATGCTAAATTGTTTCAAGGATACATGTTTATCTTTTGTGAGTGCAGGAAAATCCAATAATCTTGACAAGTGACTATTTATAATTAACCTGTTGTTTTCATAGCGCTTTTTCAATAAGTCCCATGCTGCTATTTTCTGCTAACGTCGTTAGCCCACTTATTGCTTGTAAAGCTTCATCTTTCAATACGCTGCGTAAGTATTGAAACTTTTGCACTGGTGACAACTTGTTGTTATCATGTATGAGAGATGTGAACGCGTATTTAAATAACATCCACTGATCGTACTCTCCTGCAAATATAGGCAGTTTCAACGTGGGCAATTTTACATCTATATTACCTGTTGGTGCTTGTGTTCTATCCTCTTGTACGTTCTGTGGCGGAATATTCACGGGAGGTCGTGTTGCTGCTATGATGGAACAGGTTATGTCCAATGCTTGTTAGTAGCAATCCTCAAAAACAATCCTTTCTCCTTCTTCCTCCTGCATGATTCGTTCCAACTGTTCGTCATCCTTTGTTCTCGTAATCTCTAGCTGTGTATCATTAAATGCTATCCATAGCTCTTGCAATTTGTCATATCGTGATTGCGTTTGCTCAAAGGTTATATCTTGCTTCGAGCTCAAAAATGTGTTTACTCGCGTGACTTATCCTTTTATTTGCGCACGTGTTGCTTTTAGCCTTCTCAATTCTGCCATATTTGTGGTTATGTGTAATATGCGAGCAATACTAATATTTCACTGTTTGAACCGTTTTTTCGTGGCTCTCACTTATTCAGTAGCCCGCCAAAATGTTCTTGTTCAACAAAATAGTTGAAATTGATGCAAATGTTTGTGAAAACGAAAATGCTTTATTACCATTACAAAATTCGCTTGCCAACGGCTCGAACTTCACACACACTTGACATGCTCTCGCACGCTAGCGCCGCTAGTCTTAAGCGCCACACTTTAACTCCCTAGTGACTAAATTAACGCGCCAAGTTTAAATTAAATTAAAATAAAAACTAAAGACCTAAACTAAATAAGGCCTCAATACTATATGAAATATAATCGATGTTTCGAAAAGAGTTAAGGTAATTTCACCTAAGGTGTACACAGGATAATTATTTATGCCATTCAATTTGAGGATATTAGTGTAATTAATATTTATTTCTTCGGGAACGAGATTTTCTTTAATTATATTAGGTCCAGATCCCGTGTCTAGCATAAAAGTTATACGAGTAGCTAAATTGTCGATGTTGATTTGAATGGTAGGCACGCGACTATGTTTGTCGAGATATACAGTCACGGGCCTTATGGTAGTTCTGTCCTTGTCTACTTGGCTACCTGAGTCTTGGACAGGTGCGACTCTCGTTCGGACCCCTGTTGTGCACCCGACGTCGAGGGGCACCCTGTTGTAGTTTTCCTGATTATTTTCTTTTTTTCGAAAATTACTGGCATGACGTAATTGACAATTTTCGAGAAGATGACCTTGCTCCTTACAATAGCGGCAGAATAAAGAATTCCTGGATCCCGTTTGCTGGTTTAGTTTTAATCGACAATCTTTAGCAATGTGTCCGAAGTTGTTGCCAATTTGACAAGTTATACGAGCTTTATTTTCCGTATAACGTTGTTCATTTTGTTTCTTCCAGCAATTATTTGCAGAATGGCCGGGTCTTTCGCACCATTGACAAATTACCGAAATTTTATTGTTATTAGTTGTATTATTCTGTCGGCAAGATTTCGCATCATGACCAGATTTTAAGCATAATTGGCAAGTTATTATTCTTCCTTGTACTACATTTACCGGTCGGCGAAGTTGTGGATCGCGGAAGCGGCATTTCTCTGCTCCATGCCCACGTCTTTTACAAATTTGACAAACTAGAATCGCGGTTCCTAAATCAATCTGGTTGTTAACTTGTTGAGATGTTTGTAAATATTTCCTACAGTTACTATCTACATACCCTTCCTTATAACAGATTTGACAAATTTCTTTTAGACTGCTAGTTTTTTGTCTACCTGCTGTTCCCTGTCGTAAATCTGTCATTGCTAGGAGTTCTCTCTCTCTATCCTTATAGCGTCGGCTGCAATTGCTTGTACATTTGGTAAGTTTCTTGAAACTCGTTGCTCGATTTCTGGATTTAGCCCTCTAATAAAACATTTGCACATGTCTTTTTCTAATGATGCTTTAATACTTTGGTCAGATAACACGTTTCCAGAACTCCTATATGCTTCTAAAATTTGTTTTCCGAGAATTTTTACTCTATTGCATAATTAATTACATCTTCGTCACTCTTTTGATATACCTATACAACCTAATTCTCCTTGTAATTGATAAACATTTTTTGATGGTCAATAAATTTGTTTTAAGTATTTAGTTAAATGAGAAACGCTATCAAAATCTTGGTCTTGTATAGTTTGGCGAGCCTCCCCTATTATCCTGGTTCTTATTATTTTGGTAAACTGTGATTCAGCCTCACTAGGCAACATAGATTTTGCTTCTTTACATCCCTCGATAAAATAATTTAATAGAATTTTTTGACCGTCAAAATAAGGGACGGCTTCGACCGCGTATTTCAAAGTAGCGAAAGGATTATTTTGAGTCATGTTGCCGCTGGTACCGCTCGGGTCTTTCTTTTTTTCGGAATCATTAAATTCAGGTATAATAGTCTTATCGCAGGAATCGGCAAGATGAGACTCGGCCGCTGTTTCGCTAAACTTTTTTTCGAAATCTTTTTCAATTACCGTTTCGTCTAATGAAAAATTAATGTTTTTAGTGGTTTTATTAGGAGTGGAAGTGTGGTGTGTTTCTGTTTTGTTAGATTTTGTTCGATTGTATATTTCCTGAGCAAGTTGAAAATTTCGTTCTACTTCGTCTTTATCAGCTGTACCTCTTGTCCTTTTACTCATTCCAGTTTAAAAAATCGCACATTACAATCCCGGACGAGCCCCCAAAATTTAAAGAACATTATGTTACGTCCAGACTCGAGGAAGGATGAGTCGACGGAAGGGCGCAACAACTATCTTTTATTATCCCAAAGTCAAACGCCTCGTGGCGTTTGGAATCGGGTCGAACGAACTGACAGGTCCGAAAAGCAGGTAAACGACTGAGTCGCTATTACACTGTTTTCGGAAGTTCGCTCGGCGGTCCCTTTTCGTTCAGAGAATTTAATCTCTTTTACGCAGGATGGGACCAAGTGCGATCTTTCGACTAGGAATGGGGGGGGGGTTAATAAAGAGTTATTTTGATTTTTAATTAACAAATATAAATTTATTCATTTTAAAATGAATGATAGGTATACATGATAATATAAAAAAAATAAAAATAAAATATTCGTTTTCTTCTGAGTATGTGAGTGTGTGTGTGTGTGTGTGTGTGTGTGTTAGTTCGCGGATGTTACATTAATACAGAGGGCATCAGTCAGAACGCAAGGAAATGATTTTATCGGTTATTTTAGGTTCTGACTGGTTAATACAATATGAAGATTTAATTAATAAAAAAAAAAAAACATGTGTTGCGTGTGTGAGTGAGGTAGGAAGAAAGGATCATGGAAAGAGAGTGAAAGGAGATTTAAATTTAGTTCAATTTAGTCTTGGTGGGACAAATCTGATTCTAAATCAGGTAGTTCTTCGCAGAACTCCTGAATGGCCTTTTCGAAATCGTCTGATTCCGAAAACTGCGGGGAAGAAGGGGGTGAATTATTCAAGAGGATTGTAGATAATGACGAGAATGATCTGGGGGAGGAAGGCGGTTCAGGAGAAAGAGGTTCGGGGGAATATACTGGAGAGTAGCTGGGAGAAAAATGGTAATGGGAAAAGGGGGTAGTTGTAACTTTGCTGGGTTGTGAGCTTGTGTGTAGTGAGTCAATCTTACTCCTAAATCTTTTTAATTTAACGATAAGATTCGCGAATGGCCGCGGCAACACCTTCCGAGCCCTGCGATGGACTTGATTCATGGACCGATATATGTATATTTTCCCAGATCTGGTTCTCACTACGGAACCAGTGTAAATAATAAGGTTTCAGTCGCGTATACACATAATAATTGAATAGTTGAAGCTTACTTTTTGCTGTTAATTTCATAATGAAGAAGCGGTGATTTTTCCTCGGCTCTAGGTCTCGTGGTGCGTTTGGACCTTCGGTTGATGAATGCAAATGGTGGTGAGACGCCGCTGGAAGACACTGGTTTTTTCAACTAATTCGCGAGTCACGACACAGAAGAAGAGTACTCCGATTGAGAGTTACAGTAAAAAGAGATGTGGTGTGTTCGCGAGTTCTCTTTTTATAATCTCCTTTTTGGGGCGTATTCTAATTCTAAGAGTGGGAATTTTCCAAAACTTCGACGAATTGAATTTGCACAGAAGTGGGGATTTTCCAATTTTGGCAAATTAAAAATGTGCCAGTGTCTTCGTTAGGCGGGGTTTTCACGTTTTATCCGTGGTGATCGTCCATTGATGAGTTCGATATTCGTTCGAAGACTCCTTGCACGTGTTCAGATTAGAAAAAGGTCCTATTTTCCTATGATAATTTTTATTGCTATTGGTGCAGCTGTGTTTATTGAATATTTGTTGGAGAATTTTTATTATAATAGATGCAGCTGTGTTTGTTGGATATTTCGTTAAAAAATTTTATATTGTTATTGATGCAGCTGTGTTTGTTTGGTATTTCGTTAGAAAATTTTATATTATTTTGAGAAAACCGGCATGTTTTCATCACCGATCTTTTACGTTGGTCTGTTTACTGAGCGATTCGTTTGTCTCACCAATCGACGATCATTGCCGACACTTCGCGGAAGGAAGGAATCGTGGAATCGCCAGGACGTAACACTTTATTTTGTTAAATTTTACATTATGTTTATGTATTCGGTTCATTTGTTCTGTGATTGATAATGGCTGCGTTTTGAATTCAATCAGATAAGTCGCTCCAATAATATTTCGAATTCCGCGAACGATCGTGAAATTTTGATTCGTAATGAATCATGCGCATCTGTAAATACAAATTTAGGGTTTAAATTGAAGCCGGATACGTTTGACGGGACGGGATCATTAAGAGAATTTTTCACGCAATTTAATTTAATTGCGCGGGCGAATAATTGGACGGAGGACACAAAAACGGTCGCGTTAGCATCGAGTTTGAGGGGAAAGGCGCGGTCGGTGTTAGATTGTGTAACTGAAATAGAAAGATTAAAATTTGAAGAATTGAAATCAAAATTAGAATTGCGTTTCGGTCGAAAGCTATTGTTACGTCCTAGCGACTCCACGATTCCTTCCTTCCGCGAAGTTGCGGCAATGATAATCGATCAGTGATAGAAATGAGTCGTTCGGTAAATAGAGCATCTTGCGTCACACATTCCTTAAACATTTAATCACTTGACAATATCTATATCTACGAGTAACCGTGGGAAAGACGTGAGAGACCGGTGACGAAACCGCGCTGGTCGCCTAAAAATAAATAAAAATCAGTAGATACCCTCGCAATAGAATTTTCCAGCGGAATAATAAACTGATATCGAAAAGATAATAAAATTCTCACGAAATATCTGATGAATACAACTAAATCAATAATGACGAAACTTCTGTGACGACACATTCAGTAACTACAGAAATTAAGACTTTTTCTAATCAGATCATGTGCGTAAGGGAAATCTAGAGCTCAAAGGATTCTGAACTGATCACCAATCGAAGATCACCACGAGTGAAAATTCGAAAAGTAGGGGAAACACCCCGCCTAAAGCCCGAATTACACTAGCGGCTCGCGGCTGCGATTGCGATTGCGTTTGGTGATTGTGATTTGCTACGCTCCAATCATACTTGCCATTGGTGCTATCTGATTGACTGAGGCAATCGCAATCGCAGCCGCGACCCGCTAGTGTGATTCGGGCTTAATGAGGACACTGGCACAATTTTTAATTCGTTGAAGTTTTGGAAGACTCCCACTCTTAGAAATTAAAATACACCCCGAAAAGAGAGATATAAAAAGAGGACTCGAAGGGACACACGGACATATACACTTGTTCTCCGGTCTTCAACTTCACGCAGTCTTACTCTGTGCTTTTGCACCGTAATTCGCGAGTTAGGCACTTGTGCCACCAGTGTCCTCATTTGGCATCATCTCCAGAGCAACCACGAATCGAACATCGGGCTGCCGACATGAGACACAGAACGAAACACCGTACAAATTCGCCACCCCTCCACCTCTGAATTATTATTTAAAAAAAATAAGTTAAATTGAATAATTTTTCTTTTCCTCCTTTTTGTCTTGTTGTTTATTTAAATCAAAACTTTCCGAAGAATGTTTCATTCATTTAAATCATCAACCCGTTTCGGTAATAAGTCTTAGAAAATTTTAAATCCTGATCTTAATCTAACACATATGCGAGCGACCAATTTTATATTTCTGACCGTTCTTAACATATACACTTATTTACTTACACATATTGATTTTGATTTTATTTTATTTATTTTTATTTTTTAATCAAATATATTTTTATATTGTATTAACCAGTCAGAACCTAAATGTCAACGACAGAATCTTTCCCTTGCATTCTGACTGATGTCCTCCGTATTAATGTAACACCCGCGAACTAAAACACACACATACACACGTACACTCACCGAGAAATTATTTTATTTTAATTTTTTATAATCATGTATATCCACCATTTACTTTAAAAATGAATAAATTTACATTTTGTTAATTTAAAATCAAAATAACTCATTATTAACCCCCACTCATTCCTTTAGTCGAAAGATCGCACTTGGTCCCATCCCGTGTAAAAGAGATTAAATTCTCTTACCGAAAAGGGACCACCGAACGAACGTCTGAATAACCAGCGTAATAGCGACTCAGTCGTTTACCTGCTTTTCAGACCTGTCAGTTCGTTCGACCCGATTCCAAACGCCACGAGACGTTTAACTTCGGGATAATAAAAGATAGTTGTTGCGCCCTTCCGTCGACTCATCCTTCCCCGGGTCTGGACGTAACACTATCTTTCAGCAACATATTATATCAATTTACAAATCGGCGACAAAAGTTCGGAGAAGAGTTGACCACTTTAGGTGGGGACATCGAACGATTAGCACAATTAGCTTATCCCGAATGCGCGGAAGAAATTCGCGAAAAAATAGTTTGCGCACAATTTATAAATGCAATTAATGACGGTTTTATAAAAAGAACTATACAGTTAAAGGAAATAACTTTATTAAAGAAAGCGATAGAGAGGGTAATGGCTATTAAAGTTGTAACGCGGTCACCTCGCTCGACGCTCGGATCGGCTCGTCGGTGTCCGGGTTCGAGAGGAGGGGAGATTCAAGCTTGCGTAGACACAGTATAGGTAGAAAGATAGTTTATTGAAAGCGAAATATGTACAGAGTAGCGTGCAGGGCCGTGCAGTGTTTGGCGGCGGGCGTTTGGCGGCAAACAGGTGCTAGGTCGCGAGCGCAGCGCGAAGCGGTCAGCGTGAAGCGGCGTGCAGCGCGAAGCGGATTCGCCTTACGATGACGTTATTTACATGCGCGTTAGCTTAGTATCTATGGTGACGTTATTTACACGCGGGTCGATCGCAACGCGGTTATCCCGGTCGGGCTTATTCCTAGTGGGTTATAACTACGGCGCGATTCGCAGACGCGGACTTATGGCTAACCGGACTTATTTCTAGCAGGCTTATAATTACGGCGCGATTCGCAGGCGCGGTCTTATAGCTAATCGGACTTATTTCTAGCAGGCTTACAATTACGGCGCGGTATATACAGGTACCTATTACTACGGTTAGGCTAGGCGGCTGGGTATTGCCGGCAGGCCCGAGTGTCACGTCGAGCTCCGCCTGCAACGGAAACCGGAAAACCTGGCGGGGCTGAGAAAACCTCAGCCCGTAAGGTAGAGAGAGAGCCAGAAAACCTGGCAGAGCTAAGAAAACCTTAGCCCCAAGAGGTAGTGGTCAGGTCGGTGTCAGGAGCAGGATGTCGGGACAGGATCTGGTAGTATCTCGTAAAATATATAGTTCTCGATAATCTTACTGTAATACTTTTATGTACAGAATAATGAGACAAATCAATTAGTAAAAAAAAATAATTGTTTTTAAGAAAAAGTATGTAATTATTTATAATGTATTTATAATGTATTTTTTTAAACAATTATTTGTTTTTTTCTTTACACTAATTGATTTGTCTCATTATTCTGTACATAAAAGTATTACGGTAAGATTGTCAAAAACTAAATATTTTACGAGATATTTTAATTTTTATATCAAAATATGTCAGATTAAAATATAAAATAACTCAAAAAGTACTTAATAAAAAATACTTTATTATAGTGTTTTGGAAAGCTCTCGAGATAAGCTACAAGAATATGCAATGAAAAATGGGGGTTTCCATTTAAGAAATTGAAAGTGACCTTCATGTGACCTTCAAATGACTATCCAAGGTCACATCAATGGCACCATCGTATGTCCCCCTTCGAACCAAACAACTTTTGTCTGAAACGTTTTTCCGTATCTTCCATATTTTTCGAGATATTTGACTGGCTCTTTTAAAATGGACCACCCTGTATAATATAATTATGTTTAATGTATAATATAGTTTTAGTTTAATATTTTTAGTTTTTTTATATTTATTTATATTTTATATAGATTTGGCATTTATTAAATGCTAGGCGGTTACCTTATTTTTAATATTTAATAATATATATATAATATATAGTTTAAGTTTAATTACTAACAATAAGATAAATAAGAATTAAAAACAAATACTTAAACTATTTGTCTTTAATTCTTATTTATCTTATTGTTAATAATTAAACTTAAACTATTTATTATATATATTATAAATAGAAAAAATCAGGTACCCGCCTAGCAATTAATGACTGCCAATCTATATAATATAAAATATTTTAGTTTTTTTTATTTTTTTATATTTTTGAATAGATTTTTATATTTATTTATATTTTATATAGATTTGGCATTTATTAAATGCTAGGTGGTTACCTTATTTTTAATATTTAATAATATATATAATATATACTTTAAGTTTAATTACTAACAATAAGATAAATAAGAATTAAAGACAAATAGTTTAAGTATTTTTTTTAATTTTCGCGAATGTCCAGAATTCCCTCTCTTGTGACGTCTGGAAAAAAGGTAAAATAATTTCTTTTACAATGCGATATTTAATACAGATATAAATACTTTATCAATTAATTTAAATTAAGTTGTCAAATCAACAACAATCAAAATAATAAATATCAATTTTAAATATGATAAGAATTTACAAATTATTGTATAATTTATTAAAGATAAATAACACATAGTTTCTTCTTACTCTGAGTATAGCAGTAAATTGAGCCTCTGCAGCTTCCATACAATTCATAGACATTGCATATAAACCTAATAATGCATGTAATTGTGATCTATGGCCTTGAAGTAATTTAGGCTGTCGCCTGCAAAGCTGACAAGCTTGAGAAATTTCCGCGAGAGCCACGCTTTTATTTCCCAATACAAGCCGACACATAACTATATGTTCCAAAAGCATTAATTGAAACACAGACAAGATAGGTTTATTATCGACAACTGTAAAATAATAAAAATTTTTAGTTTTTTGAGCAAAGTATTAAGAGGATGCCGGACCGTCCTGTTTTACCGACCATAATAATTATATATTTGCTTAATATAAAAGTTTTGCAGTTTGTATGTACAAAATAAGAAACGTTCACTTATATTCTTTCATGCATTTCCGAGTGGGAACCTACCTTATTTTGTACATACAAACTGCAAAACTTTTATTTTAAGCAAATATTGTTACGACCTGACGCAAGAAGCCGGTAAAAAAACTGTTATTTTTTAGCTTTTCTTCGTTTTTGACATAAACTCGTGAAGTCTCATTTTTGTTTAGATGTGTACTTAAATCGTGGAAAAGGATTTCTCATTTCATGTAACCAATAAAAAAATTTCGGTCTGCAAAGTATAATTATTATGACCGGTAAAACAGGACGATCCGGCATCCTCTTAAAAACAAGGGAAAAATTGATAAGGGAACAAAAGATGTAATGCATAATTACTTTTCAGTTTTTCAATTTGAGTAAGGGCTTTATCGGTATATTTCTGAGCTTTATCCATATATCCAGCTTGCATAGAATGCATGACAGTTACTAAAAAACCAAAACATATAGATGATCTTTTGGCATCCATATAAACATATCTCACCGGAAATAAGTTGGCGCTGGAAGTTCATATTTTTTAATAATTAATAGCTCAAACGATTGCTCCTTAATTGTTCCGTCAGAATCCACAGTTGCTCCCCTTTTAAAATTAGTAGTTTTTGAAATATTTACAAAAAACGTAAAATTTATCATTTTCACTCAAAAACATATTTCCAATAGATTTCTGCAACTATATCCAGCATAAAACGATTGCTCCTTAATTGCTCCATATTGCTCCATCATTATTTTCATGATTTATTGCATTTTTTATCGAAAATTAACAAATTAATCATTTTCCAAGCGATGACGTCGCCACCTATCGGCCGCCTATCGGAACTATATGGCTTAGAAGCCAACGGCGAGAATATTCAAACATAATATAACATAAAACGATTGCTCCTTAATTGCTTCGCATTGCTCCATCATTATTTTCATGATTTATTGTATTTTTTATCGAAAATTAACAAATTAATCATTTCCCTAGCGACGCCGTTGTCACCTATCGGCCGCCTATCGGAACTATATAGCTCAGCAGCCAATGGCGAGAATATTCAAACATAATATAACAGCTCTATTGTTTATAGCTATATCTCAAAGAGTTTAATCAACGTTTCTTATTGATTTTTTGGTAGAATAATTGCACCTTGCTTGCTCTATTATGATATTCGCGATTGCTCCACTTGTATAATTAATCTTTTTATGATATATTAGCAAAAAAAACCAATCATTTTCTTGGAAAAACATATTTTCCGTAGTCTACTGCAAGTATATCCAACATAAAACGATTGCTCCTTAATTGCTTCATATTTACGATCGTCTTATGCCCGTATCAGACTACGCATTGAAGATTGAGATTTAAGATTCAAGATTGAAATTTGACAAATCAGAATAAAGAAATTTTAGGCCTTTTTGTTCTGATTAGTTAAATTCCAATCTTTAATCTTCAATCTTCAATTTTCAATGATACGGGCTTTAAGTGTGGTCTTGGCTCCTCGTTATACCCGTATTAGACTACGCATTGAAGATTGAGATTCAAGATTGAAATTTGACCAATGAGAACAAAGAAATTTTAATCCATTTTGTTCTGATTAGTCAAATTCCAATCTTTAATCTTCAATCTTTTATTTTCAATGATACGGGCTTTAAGTGTGGTCTTGGCTCCTCGTTATGCCCGTATCAGACTACGCATTGGAAATTGAAGATTAAAGATTGAAATTTGACTAATCAGAACAAAAGGGATTAAAATTTCTTTGTCTAGATTGGTCAAATTTCAATCTTGAATCTTGAATCTCAATCTTCAATGCATAGTCTGATACGGGCTTTACGCGTTGTTCGTTGCCGTCCTTAGACAGGACCAAACATGTTTCAACATGTTAAGGCCATTGCGTTCAAAAGTTTTAGTCGTAATCGTAAGGCCGTAAGCAAATCGACCAATCACAATCAAGCATTCTAAAATGTAATAGGAATGTTTGAACTGTGATTGATCGATTTGCTTACGGCCTTACGATTATGACTAAAACTTTTTTTACGTGCAATGGTCTTAAGTCCGTATCAGACTATGGATTGAAAATTAAAGATTAAAGATTGGAATTTGATTAATTAGAATAAAAGGAACTAAAATTTCTTTGTCTTGATTGGTCAAATTTCAATCTTCAATTTTCGATCTCAATCTTCAATGCGTATTCTGATTCGAGCTTTAAGGCTGATATTACATTCATACGACAAAATGTTTGTCGGATATATCAATTGGCAATCAGATGGAGAATTCTTAGAATCTCGATAGAGACTCTAGAAATTCTCTATTCGATAGCCAATCGCTACGTCCGACAAATTTAATGTTAATTACTTCAAAAGAGTACGCAGTATGACATCAAAACTATATGCATTGCTCAAAGACCTGCAAATGCCTTAAGCCCGTATCAGACTATGCATTGAGATTGAAATTTGATCAATCAGGACAAGGAAATTTTAGTTCCTTTTACCCTGATTGGTCAAATTTCAATCTTTAATACGTAATCTGATACGGGCTTTAGCCCTTAATAAAGATAATAGCCAAAAAAGTTCGTTGCCGCCCGCGGGCGGGAACGGACGTGTTCAGACACGTTACGCGTGTGTCCTTTGGACCTTATTTTTGAGTTTTATCTTCCCCTTCTAAAGAGGAGTTCTTTTTAATTGTTCACTTAACCCTTCTCATCTGGCCATGTGGTGGGTAATTACCTAACCGGTGCCAATCAAACAAAAAAGAAGAAGAAGAAAATAATAGCCAGATTGTGATAGCCGGTCGTAACGGTGTGTTTTTTTAGTATAATATATTTTTTGGGATATTTTTTTATTTAATATATTTAGTAATACAGAGTCGGTGAGAGATGTTTAATTTTGTCCACAACCGCATACTTTTGCTGCTGTATCCGAAAATAGACATGTACAGCAATGGGACATGAGAAAGCCAGATCGGTATTTTCAACATTTTACCGCACACAGTGGTCCGATATTTACTTGTGATTGGCATCCTGAAGCCACTTGGCTCGCTACTGCATCTAGAGATAAAACTATTAAGGTATATACATTATTTTATATATAGACTTTTATGAAATATTGATTGTATATTTATATTCTTTATATGAACTCTTTAGGTTTGGGATCTGTCAGGTAAACCAAGTTGCGATTATGCCATACATACTATTGCATCAGTGGGACGCATTAAATGGAGACCACAGAAAAAAATATCACATAGCAAGTTGTGTTCTAGTGGTTAATTGTAGTATAAATGTATGGGATATTCGCAGACCATATATTCCATTTGCAAGTTTCAATGAACATAAAGATGTTCCCACAGATGTGGGAGAGGCAATCCACAATCATTTCTATCGACAAGCAGAGTAATGCTATTAACCATTTTTTTATAACACTTTATCGCAACTACAATGCACAATGCAGTTATTATTTCTATTTTCATTATTTTAGGATTGCACTTTGTATCATCATATTTTTGACGATACGATAAGACCAGCCAGCAAAGCAAATCCGCAAAGTGTTAGGTTTGCGTTAGGTTTAAAGGATGAAGTCACATATGCTTGTAAAGTAAAATATGAACCGGCGGCTACCGCAAGACAACTGACTAGTATAATGAGGTCTTGTCAGTTGATTTGTTATTTCTTTATTTCTTTTATAAGAGAACACTTGTGGCAAAATATATACTTTTTGTGTGGCTTCAAGTGTAACGCATAGATTACTTACAAAGTACATGCGACATTGTAAAGCGAGGTCCCCCCTTGCACCCCCCCCCCGTGTGTGTGTGTGTGGGTGTGTGTGTGTGTGTGTGTGTGCGCGCGCGCGCGCGCGCGCGCGCGTGCTTCCTGTCCGTGCATGCACTTTGGTATATTTCAAACTTTGTTTGTTAATAACGTTTTAATAAGCAACGAGCGACGATTAAATTAGAAGCAAAAATTACTCAGAATTATGTCCTTGACAACATATGTCAAGGTCAAGGTCATTGGAGCTGGGTCCCTTATTCGCTATATTTACCCTTATATTTTATTTTTGAACACCCTATATATGTGAAAACTTGTGTTTATTTCAGTTTATATGTGTAGTATACATAGGACTATTTTTGTAAACTAACTTAAATATCCAGTTTTTCATTGTCAGACTATGTATAAATCTTGATTTTTACAAATTTTTGTTTGTTAATAACTTTTTAATAAGCAACGAGCGACGATTAAATTAGAAGAAAAAGTTATTCAGAATTATGTCCTTGATAACATATGTCAAGGACAAGGTCATTGGGGCTGGGTCCCCTATTCGCTATATTTACCCTTTGTTCAACTTGACAATAGAATAATGTAAGTTTTTTAGCATTATAAAAAATTTATCATTTCGGCACGGTTGACGATTCAGGTTACATTGATAATAAATCAACAATGTAGATTATTCTGACAATTAAGTCATGTGTTTTCATTTGCTTCTATCCGCGATATCTTGAAATTATAGTAAAAAAGAAACGAAAGGATGATCACTACAAATTTCATATCACATTGCAAGACGTTTTTTATAATTTTCTTTATAATAATGAGTCCTTGTGCTGCAATATCTAATTCTGAAATTATAAAAACTTTAAAATATTTTGAAACTTGTGACAATCAAACCGGCAAATTGAAATCTAAATTTAATTCAGTGTGCAAAAGACATATGCGCAACATGGGACAATCAAATGAAACCTTTTAATTTATACTTTTATGTCTATCAAAATCGGCATAACGTTTTCGAAACATAAAAAGATGAAAAATGTGATTAATTTCAATAACTTTACGGAAGAAAGTATAATTCTAAATGAAACTGATGACATTGATATTTCTGACTTGTGTAATGATAGTAATAGCAGTAACTTCAACAGTTTTGAATGGAATACGCAACATCCATGTAATGATAGAAAAATTCAATTTAAAATTGTTTTATCAAAAGAACAATGGTTAAATAGCAAACCAGAAGAGAAAGTCAATAATAGGGGAGAAATTTATTATTCTTTGAAGAATGGGTGTACACATATTTTGTCTGAATTAATTTTTCTACAAGAAAAATTACCATGTGCGTATTCTTTCAAGAACCAAAAAGTAATACACGCGAACTGTTATGCTACAGATTATATTGTAAAAATAAATGGATTTTGCAGTGATCACAATTGTAAAGCTCAAATTTATGGGCAAGGATTATTTCAGTTTAACAATGATGATGATGTATCGCTCGAATTCGTTACCTTAAATACTGAAGATTTATTACACTCCAAAAAAAGATATGTGTCCGGAATTCGAAAAACGTCGTTTAAAAAGCAATTGGAACATAAAAAAGCCGATGTATTTAGAAGTGAATTAATTAGAAAATATCATAAATATGGCGATCAAATTGGTCCTTTGGTACCAAATAACAATGTTCTTAATGGAGCGCGTTTCGAGGCTAAAAATGAAGAATTCAGTGTTAAAGATACTGTATGGAAATCGCTTGAACATTTAAAAAGTGACGTTGAATTTAGTCGTGCCATTAAACAAACAGGTTTTGATAATTTTTTTTTTATGTATTGGACACCGGAACAAATTGACGTTTATAATGATGTGATAAAACTTGGTTCAATTGTTTCTATTGACGCGACAGGGAGTGTTATCCGTAAAATAACACGTTCGGAAAATAATTCTAGTAATCACATTTTTTTATATCAAATAATTACTCATGTTCAAAACATTATAATACCATCTGCTCAACTTCTCTCGGAACGACAAGACACTCGAATCGTTGAATTCTGGTTACGAGAATGGATTTCATCTGGCGCACATGTTCCTTTAGAAGTAGTCACTGATATGTCAATTACACTTCTAAATGCAATTATTTTAGCAACTAATGGAATATTTTATAAAAAGTATTTGTCAATTTGTTATGATTTTTTAATTGGAAAAACTCAATTTGTACCACGGCCATTCGTTCGAATTGATATTGCTCATCTGATACATTGTGTTGTTAGACTGAAATGTTTATCTCGTGCAAAACCAGCAGTAAAAGATTTTTATTTACGATGTATAGGATTTATGACTACAATTGAAAAGTTTCAAGATTTAGAAAAATTTATGAAATCAGTTTTGATTGTCAGTCAAAACGGGAGTAAATGTTATGCAGAAATTCAGTGGATTTTGAAAAGGATTGAAACTTTCAAATTTGATGATTCCATTGATTATAAACAGATAAGACAGTCTAATGTTTGTGAAAATGGCAATAATTGTACAGAACACATTTCTTGTAATGATGGAATTGATGTATTTTCCGTTGTGACAGTAGATCATAATTATAACTACAACGTTGATAATCTTTCGCTTTATATTGATCAAATAGTAGAGCAAACATATTCAGAGCAAAATTCAAATATGTCAATTAATTTGAATGATATGAACATGTATTATTTTTCAGAAATTATCAATGATTTGAAACGTTTATTTAAACAATTTCCATCGTGGACTAATGTTATGTTAAACTGTTTTAATTCAAAAAATACTGTCGCAACATCTGCTCGACCCAAAAATTATTTTCGTTTTATTAAGGAAAATCTCTTAGAAGAACGTCAACCGTGCCGATTTAATAAATTTTTTATAAAACACGTACGAACAATTAATACCAAAGTTATCGAAGGAAGAGCAGCTTATGATGTATTAAAGAAAAACAAAGTTATTATTAATCAAAATCGTGAGGAAAAGCTACGGAAGGAGGAACAATTAATTTTACAAACGAAAGAAAATTGGAAAAATAAAGTAGTGAATGATACATGTGATTTTTCTAATGAAAATGAAAAAGATAATTTTTCTATTCTTAATTTTAATATTGATGAATATAATCAATTAGAAGCTGTTAATTCAAAAGATATTGTTCATTCTACTCCGAAAGGTATGGTGGATTATCCAATTATAAAAAATTCAGAAAACGATTTTTCCATTGTGTTGGACGTTGAAAAAAAAGTATTTGAACCGATAATTAAAGTAAATCAAAATTCTGAAAATGACAAGAATTTATTGAACAAACGCGGAATGTATGTTGTCCTGATGTAAAGGTAATCCACCAAAAACCTGCTCAAAAAAAGTTTAAAAAAGATTTTATTAAATATCGTTTTACAAATTAAGAGCAACATTGTTATATTCATTATATCCGTCTGTTAGTAACAATATAACTTGTGAAGACAATGTTTGCGATTTATTTAGTAAACTAATGAGTACGTACGATATAAATATTGAAACAATAAGGTGTCAACATTCTCAATGTTGTGCAGTTGATTCACGGAAAATACCAGTTTTAAATTTAAGCGCGAAAATAGTATGGAAAAAAGGTATACGACATTTGAATGAGAGTGTAGATGAGTTAATATGCGCAAAAATTAGTGTTACTGTCAAAGCTGTCACAAAAACTCCGCCAGTAAAATTATCCAAATTCGTGATTATTTATGTTTAAATATCGAACATTTTTATGAACCATCGATTTGTTTTCCTGATAAGACTTTTCCGAATACTAATTTAAATGATATTCCAACTACAATAAGAGTACAAGGCAAATCTTATGTTTTGTGTGGCGTAATTCAATTTATAGCTTCTACTATTATTAATGGTATTGGACATTATGTTGCGTACGTTAGGTCACTCACCAATAAATGGACAGAAATTAATAATCTCTTTAAAGAACCAACAAATATTTTTAATTTACCGGCGATTAGAATATCGTTATTACTTTATGTATTAGTTTAATTAATTTTAATAATTTTGCTCACTATGTTGGCCAAAGATAACATTAAATCGTAAGCATCATGCATAAACAATATAGCTGTATCTGTAAGCTGTTGAGACTCGTCTACAAAAATATTTTTATGGATATTTATCTTTTACATCTAAAAAAATATATTTTGTTCAAAATAGAATATATATACTTAATATAAATACTTAAATATTTTTGTTCAGAACATTAATTTTTGCCTATAAAATTGACGATTTTCCTCAATATATGTATATATGTATTGTTTCTAATTGCGAAGCCTTTTTCTTTTTATTGATAGCATAAAATGTTTTATCTGTCACATGTAGCATGGGATGCAGAACAATTTGATAATTTTGTTTTTTTTTTACTATTTCCCTTTGTAATACACACGTTTTCCAAACTATAAAGATATTTATAAATGAAATTTGTGCCAAAATTTTTTTCAGAATTAATATGTACCTGCTGTTAGCAGTATTTGAATATTCTAATATTGTTAATATGTTAATTCCAATATAAGCAAGCATGTGTGTGTGTGTGTGTGTATGTATGCGTCTTTATAATAATAAAAAAGATTTGCAAAAACTAGAAAAACGGCGCTATTGTGCATATATATATATATATATATATATATATATATATATATATATATATATATATATTGTTGCGTCCCTGCGGGTCGTCTAAGGCGGTTATTCATGAATCTGCTGTATTCGTCTCCGGGAGAACGTTGCTAAGCGTTGTTGTTAAACAACGGGGGACATCTTGGGAGAGATCGGCCATCTTGAGTCTCGCGATCGGATGTTTTCCGGACGCCATGACAGATTTGGTCACTGTGCTGTCGTACCGAGAGGACGTTTCCTCCGACGGCTGGTTATCCGCGACTAATTCGAGTTGTCTTATTGTACAATATTCTCCTTTACGTGTTCTTGTTATTAAAGTTCGTTTACTTACAAGTGCGTATTCATTTCGGGCGTGAGTGAGCGCGAGAGTGAGAGTGAGACCATCGGGGAGCGCAACATTTTGGGGGCTCGTCCGGGATAGAAATCAACACTGATATAAACAATGAGTACGGTACATTTACCAAGGAGAACCCGAGCGAGGGCGGAGACATCATCTGCAGATGATGTGAGGTCTGCGCCGGAAACAGCATCGCTTGGAACAATATTTGAGGAGATGCGAAAGATGCGCGAGGAGCAGGCACGGAGGGAGACGGAGCTCACGGCGAGGCTGCGGCAATTAGAAGATGAACTCTTGCGACAAGGAAACGAGCTAAGTCCCTCAATTTTAAGAGCCGGGAATTCGCAGGGCGGAAACACGGGAGACGCGGGGGAGGTTAACATGCGCGCGGAGTTGGGAATAAAATTGAAACCCGATACATTTGATGGTAGAGTACCGCTGCGGGAGTTTCTCTCTCAATTTTCTCTCATTGCGCGAGCGAACAAGTGGGATGATGCAACACAATCTATGGTGTTAGCTGCTAGTTTGCGGGGAAAAGCGCGTACGGTATTAGAAACGATCGAAAATATAGAAAATTTAAATTTGTCGGAGTTGAAATCGAAACTTGAACTTCTCTTCGGGGAGGGAAGTTTAACTCAAAATTATTATTCCCTTTTCACAAATAGAAGACAAAAATTTGGAGAAGATTTAGCAACTTTTGGTACTGAGATAGAGAGATTATCCCGTTTGACTTATCCGGAATGCCCGTACGCAGTTCGGGATAAAATCGCGTGTGCTCAATTTATCTCAACTTTGTCGGACAATTTTGTTAAACGTACTCTTCAGTTGGAAGGAATTACTTCGTTAAATTTAGCAATTGAAAGAGCTAAAGCGGTAAAAATTATACAAGAGGAAGATTTTGGAAGGAGGAAAGAAAGGAGGTGGAATACCGGTAATTTTCAGAAAAGCAATGAGAGAGATGAGAGGAACCACGCGCGAATTAAGAGAAAAGATGAGAAGGAGAGAGGCATGAGTATTCTCGGAGAAATAAGTGGCATAAAAGTAATTTTAATATGGGAAATAAAGAATGTTGGTCTTGCGGGAAGAAAGGACATTTTCGTTCTGAATGCCCTGAAGAAAAGGGAAACTTAAATTAGTCGAACTTCTTGGGGTGAGTTCAACTTGCGGAAAAAATACCCCGATTGTTCACAGTTTTTTAGATTGTAATGTTAAAAGAATTGAACAAGGTAATTTTTGTTATTCTGGAAAAATAAATGGGAAAGATTGTTCCTTTAGGATAGATACGGGCTCTGACGTTTCTATTTTAAATAGTAACTTAATAGGAAAAGATATGGAAAGGATTGAGATAAAAAAACATAATTTAAGATATCCAACAGGAGAAAAGGTTTTAGTGAAATGTAAAGTTTTTTCGAAAGTGGAGATAGGAAAATATTTTGTAAAAATTCCAATGTTCGTAGCGGAAATTAATGATGAATGCTTGTTAGGAGTAGATTTTCTGAAAAAGATTAATTTGGAAAATATTTTTGATGTTGCTTTCAATGTGCCAAAATTTAAGAAGGAAAGAATTTTGCAGTGTTCTCGTATTGATAATTCTTCTGAAAAAGTCCCATTTATTTTAAAGGAACTATTTGAAAAAAATTCAATTAATTTAGGAGGAGTTCAAAAAGAAATTTTTACCACTTTCCTTAATGATTATCAGGATGTATTTTCTAACGATAATGTAGCTGGAAATTGTAATGTTGTTCAACATGTGATAAATGTGAAAGACTCTCTCCCCATAAAACAGGTACCTCGTCGTATTCCTATTCACATAAGGAAGGAAGTTGATAAAATTCTTGAAGATATGAAAACGCAAGGAATTATAGAGGAATCACAAAGTGCTTGGATTTCTCCAGCCGTAATGGTGAGAAAGAAGGATGGTACTTTAAGATTCTGTGTGGATTATAGGAAATTAAACAATGTGACGGTAAAGGATTCGTATCCCCTTCCTAGAATAGATGATATTCTAGACCAGCTCTCAGGTAACGCTTGGTTTTCTACACTTGATCTTAAAAGTGGTTATTGGCAATTAAAAATTCGTCCAGAGGACAAAGAGAAAACGGCTTTCTCTATCGGCAGAGGATTATGGCAATTTACAGTAATGCCTTTCGGTTTATGTAACGCCCCTGCTACATTTGAGAAATTAATGGAAAAAGTTTTAAAAGGAATTTTATCAAAGAAATGTTTAGTTTACTTAGATGATATAATAATTTTCGGAAAAACTTTTAATGAAATGTTAGAAAATCTTAAAATTGTATTTTTACGATTACGGAAAGCAAATTTAAAAATTAATCCCAAAAAATGTGTTTTATTTCAAAGAAGTGTAAAGTATCTTGGGCATGTAATTTCGGCAGAAGGCGTTACTACGGATCCTGAAAAAATCGCTGCCGTAAGAGATTGGCCGGTGCCTCATACGAAAAAGCAATTGCGAAGTTTTCTCGGATTTTGCTCGTATTATCGAAAATTCGTAAAAGGTTTTTCTTTAATCGCTAAACCTCTATTTACACTTACGGAAAATCAAACTGAATTTGTTTGGGGAGATGATTGTGAAAATGCTTTTGAAAACTTAAAACAAATGTTGTCCTCTTCTTTGATCTTATCTTTTCCAAAAGAAGAAGGTGAGTTCTTGTTAGACACGGATGCTTCAAATATTGGAATTGGTGCGGTATTATCTCAGAAACAGGAAGGGAAAGAAAAAGTTATTGCTTTCTTTAGTCGTGTGTTTAGTAAGACTGAACGGAACTACTGTGTTACTCGCCGTGAATTGCTGGCGATTATTGACGCTATTAAGTTCTTCCGTCATTATCTTTTAGGTCGGAAATTTTTAATTCGCACAGACCATATTTCTTTGAAATGGTTAATGTCCTTTAAAGATTTAGAAGGACAACTGGCTCGTTGGTTGGAAAGACTTCAAGAATATGACTTTGAAGTGGTTCATCGAAGAGGAGAATCACACAAGAATGCCGATGGATTATTCAGACGATTGTGTGAGACTTTTGGAGGTAAATATTGTACTAAGGTCGAGGAAAAAAACGCAGTTGAGAATGAAAAAATGATTGCTCGAATAATGCTTGCGAAGGAAGATTTGGGAAACTGGCGTAAAGAACAGGAAGAAGATTCTGATATCGCAATCATTCTTCGAGGGAAGAAAGAAGGAATACGTCCACCTCGTTCTGAGTTAGCGGCTCAAAGTATTTCTGCTCAACTCTATTGGATGTATCGGGATGCTTTAGTTCTTCAAGATGAAATTCTTTACAAAAAATGGGAAGCTCCGATCTTGAAATCTAGTTTTCTTCAACTAATTGTTCCTCGTAAACGAGTGAAGGAAATTTTGGAAGAAGTGCATGATTCTCCATCGGGAGGGCATTTTGAAGTAAATAAAACTCTGGAGAAAGTTCGCAAACGCTTTTATTGGGCGACTTGTAAACAAGATGTGGAGGATTGGTGCAGGTAATGTGAAATTTGTATTTCCAAAATAATGTTGGGAATCCTTTCCAAAGAGTTCAAATGGATATTCTTGGTCCGCTTCCGACGACTTCATCTGGGAATCGATATTTGATTGTCATCGTAGATTGCTTCACTAAATGGGTGGAAGCTTTTCCCTTGAAAAATATTAGAGCAAGAACAGTGGCAGGGATTTTCGTCAATCAATTTATTTCCAGATATGGAGTACCTGCAGAAATTCACACTGATCAGGGAAGAAATTTTGAATTGGAATTATTTTCGGAATTGATGCAACTTCTTGGTGTTAGAAAAACTCGAACTACCGCTTTACACCCTCAGTCTGATGGTCAGGTCGAACGGCAACATCAGACTATAATTAATTATTTGGCAAAATATATTTCTCAGGATCAACGAGATTGGGATCAGTGGATTCCCATGTTCCTTTTAGCCTACAGATCTTCGAAACATGAGACTACTGGAATGACTCCTGCAGAGTTATGTTTTGCTCGAGACCTAAGATTACCTGTGGATTTGATACAAGAAAGTCCTCCAAAGTGTCTAAAAGAGGAGTCGCTTCCAATAGGAAATTTTGTTACAACCTTACGAGAAAAATTAAAGGAAATACATTCTAGAGTCAGAGAAAGAATGAATATAAGATCTTCTCGAGTGAAGAATTGGTACGACCGTCAAACTAGAAAACTTCTATTTCAGGAGGGACAGAAAGTCTGGTTTTATAATCCCCGAAGAGTTAAAAGCAAAGCTCCGAAGTTGCAAAGCAGTTGGGAAGGACCTTTCTTCATAGTTAAAAAACTTAATGATGTAGTATACTGTATTCAGAAAACATCTAAACATAGGAAAAAAGTAGTTCATGCGGATAGGTTAGCTCCTTTTATAGACAGGAATGTAGGGAACTAGTTTAGGTCAGAGCCCAATTCGAGAGATAATTTTGCCCGGAGAGGAGGGATGTTGGTATTTTTATTTTATCAAGCTTTTATTAATTCATATATACTGCGTATAATACGTTTTATTTTCCAGCGAAAACTTTTTGTTCCGGGAAAAGTTCTGCCCAAAGAGATCAAATACGGCCGAAGCTCCTCCGTCTGGACATTATTTTGATAGAAGACTGCCTCACCCGCGGTTTTTGAGCCATGGTTTTCCCGTCGGGTCTTAAGGCGAATGCCGAGGCAGGGGCTTGAGGAGTCCTCTTTTGAGGATGTCGGGTCCATGGTAGATACCCCCCTCTTGTCCGAAGATTCGCTCCCTTTTGAGATGCGGAAATGCAGCAGTTTTGAGTATTTCCGAGAATAAGGCGAACTACGTGAGACGGCTACTGTAGTTTCAAGATGTATCAAAGTCGATTGGGTTCTGGATTTTAACGGTGCTCGGTAACCTGCAGCAGTAGCTCAGGGTAGAGCAGGAAACCGTTTCTGTGCCCTGGAGTCGACGTTGGAAATTCTTGTCAAACGGGTTCGATGACAGTATCCTGTATATTCCTGGAGGGTGTGTGATTGGGGCCGATAAATAATGGCGCTCGGTAACCTGTAGCAGCAGCTCAGGGTAGAGCAGGAAGTCATTAAGGCACCCTGAAGTCAACGCCTTGGAAGAAGAGGACAACGATCAACCCATTTAATTTGGAAGAGCCCTCATTAATTGTCGGGACGACAATTTTGAAGAGGGGGAGTAGTGTTGCGTCCCTGCGGGTCGTCTAAGGCGATTATTCATGAATCTGCTGTATTCGTCTCCGGGAGAACGTTGCTAAGCGTTGTTGTTAAACAACGGGGGACATCTTGGGAGAGATCGGCCATCTTGAGTCTCGCGATCGGATGTTTTCCGGACGCCATGACAGATTTGGTCCTGTGCTGTCGTACCGAGAGGACGTTTCCTCCGACGGCTGGTTATCCGCGACTAATTCGAGTTGTCTTATTGTACAATATTCTCCTTTACGTGTTCTTGTTATTAAAGTTCTTTTACTTACAAGTGCGTATTCATTTCGGGCGTGAGTGAGCGCGAGAGTGAGAGTGTATATATATATATATATATATATAATTGCAATTCCTTGGTCCATTCATCATCCTCCATACGCATAACAGTATGTCTACTTTCACTAGGATGTTCTAATGACACAGGAAATTAAAATAAGTTTAATACTAAATTCCCAGAAAGCAGATAACCTTCCGCGGCTATCTTGAACCAACTTGATTGATAAGTATTCAAAGTGAATCTATGCGTTACACTTGAAGCCACACAAAAAGTATCTTCATTTGTCACAAGTGTTTTCCTATAAAGAAATAAAGAAATAACAATTTTATTCATTATTCTGACAAGAATTTATCTTACAATTGTGATAATATATTTTGCACCATAATAACTGACCTCATTATACTAGTCAGTTGTCTTGCGGTAGCCGCCGGTTCATATTTTACTTTACAAGCATATGTGACTTCATCCTTTAAACCTAACGCAAACCTAACACTTTGCGGATTTGCTTTGCTGGCTGGTCTTATCGTATCGTCAAAAATATGATGATACAAAGTGCAATCCTGAAATAATGAAAATAGAAATAATAACTGCATTGTGCATTGTAGTTGCGATAAAATGTTATAAAAAAATGGTTAATAGCATTACTCTGCTTGTCGATAGAAATGATTGTGGATTGCCTCTCCCACATCTGTGGGAACATCTTTATGTTCATTGAAACTTGCAAATGGAATATATGGTCTGCGAATATCCCATACATTTATACTACAATCAACCACTAGAACACAACTTGCTATGTGATATTTTTTTCTGTGGTCTCCATTTAATGCGTCTCACTGATGCAATAGTATGTATGGCATAATCGCAACTTGTTTTACCTGACAGATCCCAAACCTAAAGAGTTCATAAAGAATATAAATATACAATCAATATTTCATAAAAGTCTATATATAAAATAATGTATATGCCTTAATAGTTTTATCTCTAGATGCAGTAGCGAGCCAAGTGGCTTCAGGATGCCAATCATAAGTAAATATCGGACCACTGTGTGCGGTAAAATGTTGAAAATACCGATCCGGCTTTCTCATGTCCCATTGCTGTACATGTCTATTTTCGGATACAGCAGCAAAAGTATGCGGTTGTGGACAAAATTGAACATCTCTCACCGATTCTGTATTACTAAATATATTAAATAAAAAAATATCCAAAAAAATATATTATACTAAAAAAACACACCGTTACGACCGGCTATCACAATCTGGCTATTATTTTCTTCTACTTCTTCTTTGTTTGATTGGCACCGGTTAGGTAATTACCCACCACATGGCCAGATGAGAAGGGTTAAGCGAATAATTAAAAAGAACTCCTCTATAGAAAGGGAAGATAAAACTCAAATAAGGTCCAAAGAACACACGCGTAACGTGTCTGAACACGTCCGTTCCCGCCCGCGGGTGGCAACGAACTTTTTTGGCTATTATCTTTATTAAGGGCTAAAGCCTGTATCAGATTACGTATTAAAGATTGAAATTTGACCAATCAGGATAAAAGGAACTAAAATTTCCTTGTCCTGATTGATCAAATTTCAATCTCAATGTATAGTCTGATACGGGCGTAAGGCATTTGCTGGTCCTTGAGCAATGCATATAGTTTTGATGTCATACCGCGTACTCTTTTGAAGTAATTAACATTAAATTTGTCGGACGTAGCGATTGGCTATCGAATAGAGAATTTCTAGAGTCTCTATCGAGATTCTAAGAATTCTCCATCTGATTGCCAATTGATATATCCGACAAACATTTTGTCGTATGAATGTAATATCAGCTTTAAAGCTCGAATCAGACTACGCATTGAAGATTGAAATTTGACCAATCAAGACAAAGAAATTTTAGTTCCTTTTATTCTAATTAGTAAAATTCCAATCTTTAATCTTTAATTTTCAATCCATAGTCTGATACGGACTTAAGACCATTGCACGTAAAAAAAGTTTTAGTCATAATCGTAAGGTCGTAAGCAAATCGATCAATCACAGTTCAAACATTCTTATTACATTTTAGAATGCTTGATTGTGATTGGTCGATTTGCTTACGGCCTTACGATTACGACTAAAACTTTTGAACGTGCAATGGCCTTAACATGTTGAAACATGTTTGGTCCTGTCTAAGGACGGCAACGAACAACGCGTAAAGCCCGTATCAGACTATGCATTGAAGATTGAGATTCAAGATTCAAGATTGAAATTTGACCAATCTAGACAAAGAAATTTTAATCCCTTTTGTTCTGATTAGTCAAATTTCAATCTTTAATCTTTAATTTCAATTTCCCCTCGTGAAGCGAGGGGGGGATTTAAGGCGGGAGGAGGCACGAACCAAGCATCCATCCCTTCCGTGGCAGCGGCACTGTCGTATCTGTGTAGGGCATTTACACACTTCCTCAGCCCGACAAATAATTGGAGAAAAAACATTTGCGGGTCTGAAAAAATTGGTCAAATTTCGAGGTACAAGTGGCTGAATCGGGAATCGAACCCGCGTGGTCTTTACGGGCTTAAGGGCAATCTCTTACCATGAAGCAATTCAGGAGCTCACACCTTACGCCACTTTAACACAGTACATACGACTTTCCAGAGCGATGTTGGCTAATCTCGCTCCAAAAGATGCAGTGCCGACTGGAGCAATCGGAGAGATCGAAATCCCCAGCACGTCTCAATTAGCGGTCCAAAAAAATCATAACGATTGAAAATTTGGCGCCCGTATAGCTCAGCGATGAGCTGACTCGTCACCAGTTTGAATGGAATTCTCGCCATTGGCTGCGAGCCAGTCGTAATTCCTATAACCACTACGCCTAAGCAGCCCCCGGCTGCTCCCTAGGGAATAATGATTACCGTTGGTGTTAGTGGATTTTCTGATCAGAAGCCTGAACGGGCAAAAGGAGCCAAGCACACTAAAGCCCGTATCATGAAAATGAAAGATGAAAATTAAAGATTGCGAAGACTAATCAAGAGCAATGGTTTTATTAAATTATTTTGAATTTCTCGCCGTTGGCTTCTGAGGTCCATATTTCAATCTTGAAACGGTGTCGCTAGGGAAATGATTCAATTTGTTAGTTTTCGATACGGGCTTAAATGCAATAACTCATGAAAATATGATGAAGCAATGCGAAGCAATTAAGGAGCAATCGTTTTATGTTGGATATACTTGGTAGAATACGGCCGTATGTTTTTGAGCCAAATAGATTGGATTTTTTGGCTGATATATCATAAAAAAATTAATCGCAAGTGGAGCAATCGCGATAATTTGTTAATTTTCGAGCAAAAAAGGTGCAATTATTCATGAAAAAATCAATAAGAAACGTTGATTAAACTTTTGAGATATAGCTATAAACAATTTATGTTATATTATATTTGAATATTCTCGCCATTGGCTGCTGAGCCATATAGTTCCGATAGGCGGCCGATAGGTGACGACGGCGTCGCTAGGGAAATGATTAATTTGTTAATTTTCGATAAAAATGCAATAAATCATGAAAATAATAATGGAGCAATGCGAAGCAATTAAGGAGCAATCGTTTTATGTTATATTATGTTTGAATATTCTCGCCGTTGGCTTCTGAGCCATATAGTTCCGACAGGCGGCCGATAGGTGACGACGGTGTCGCTAGGGAAACGATTAATTTGTTAATTTTCAAAAAAAAATGCAATAAATTATGAAAATAATGATGGAGCAATGCGAAGCAATTAAGGAGTAATCGTTTTATGTTATATTATGTTTGAATATTCTCGCCGTTGGCTTCTGAGCCATATAGTTCCGATAGGCGGCCGATAGGTGGCGACGGCGTCGCTTGAAAAATAATTAATTTGTTAATTTTCGATATAAAATGCAATAAATCATGAAAATAATGATGGAGCAATATAGAGCAATTAAGGAGCAATCGTTTTATGCTGGATATAGTTGCAGAAAACTATTGAAAATATGTTTTTGAGTGAAAATAATAAATTTTACGTTTTTTGTAAATATTTCAAAAACTATTAATTTTAAAAGGGGAGCAATTTTGGATTCTGACGGAGCAATTAAGGAGCAATCGTTTGAGCTATTAATTATTAAAAAATATGAACTTTCAGCGCCAACTTATTTCCGGTACATATCTCCTATGTTGGAACCTGTAACTACATCATCAATCGGCCAACTGGGAGACATTATAGTTTGTATGCTTTGTTGCAATTGTTTTAAATTAAACAAGATTTCACGCTTTTCATCTAATTTGAAAACATATAAGAAGATCGAATATATTACCAATGATAATTTTACATATTATATTTACTACATATAGATCATAATACTTAAAAGTATATTCGTATCTGCCCTGCCATGAGGTAGTGACATACTTGGAGAACTAAAAAGTAGACTTTCAGATATTCCTTTTGATGTGGACTATCTTCCCAATTTTCTACATGATGACCCGCTGAATTTAAAAGAGGATGAATCTCTGTGAATTTCTTGTCTTTTAGAAGAAGCATGCACCGAGATAGAAAAAAGAGTATTTTGGTGTAACTGGTGTTGTTTATGTAAGAATAATCCACGCCCACTGCAAGTAGACTACTCGCTGCAACAAAGTCCTTTTCCGAAGCATGAATTTGCTATAAATCATAAATTATCATTTTCTAGAAATACTATTTCTAGATACTACTTCCAGAAATGCAAAATAATCTTTGTTGAATTTACTGTGAGTTGAAAGATAAGCCTGCAATGCCAGTAAACATTGTGCTGAGATAATTCTATGGTTTACTTAGGTTTGGCTGTTGCTGTTGTTCGTACAGTTCCGCAACCACACTGGCTGCCACAAATTTCACATCGTCAAACGTATTTATGTTCTGATTTAGTCGCCACTAACGAGAAATACTTAAACTATTTGTCTTTAATTCTTATTTATCTTATCATTAGTAATTAAACTTAAACTATATATTATATATATTATTAAATATTAAAAATAAGGTAACCGCCTAGCATTTAATGAATGCCAAATCTATATAAAATATAAAATTCTTTTTTTATGTATTTTTATTTTTTTTATATTGTTTATATTGTTTAATAAATAAATTTTTATTTATATTTTATATAGATTTGGCATTCATTAAATGCTAGGCGGTTACTTTATTTTTAATATTTAATAATATATATAATATAATATATAGTTTAAGTTTAATTACTAACAATAAGATAAATAAGAACTTATAAACATATAAACTTATGTCAAATAAATATTTGTAACGATATATATACACACGATAAATACATCACAGAATTATATCACATATCAATCAAAAAATATGCACGATTTTCCGCAATTATAACTTTCCGCGATTATAACCTTATTAACCTTATTACATATCATATACATATGCACATGCGCACCATAGACATATAGATTGGACTGTGCATGCACACATACACAACATTGTCTCTTCAAGGTGTATTCGCAAACTCAAGCGCATCATCGTACATGAGCGCTGCAAACACGCCTTGAGGGACAAAATCGCTTTGCATGTGTGCGTGCATATGTACGTGCGTGAAAGTCTTATGGAAAATAAAAGTTCACAATTCTGGTAGACGACTATTATACCTCAGGATTCACTGCATCAATCTTATTCAAACTGGTCGCAATCGAAAGCTTACATTTACATTGCATAAGAAAAGTACCGTTAGATTTTTAATTACGGCTTTAGTTCCTGAGGTATTTTAATCGAAAGTTTATTAGACGTAAAACTCCGGAGAAAGCTACTTGGTAGCGCCGCAGCCCCTGTACATAGGCAAACCGTTCTTTTTATATACTTGACGTCGCGACGCTACCGCGTCGCTTGATAGTTGTTGCGCCCTTCCATTGCCTCATCCTTCCTCGAGTCTGGACGTAACATACTGTTCTTAAATTTTGGGGGCTCGTCCGGGATTGTAATGTGCTATATTGTAATCTTTTAAACTGGAACGAGTAAAGGGACAAGAGGTACAGCTGATAAAGACGAAGTAGAACGAAATTTTCAACTTGCTCAGGAAACATACAATCGAACAAAATCTAATAAATCAGAAACACACCACACTTCTACTCCTAATAAATCTATTACTAAACACATTAATTTTTCATTAGACGAAACGGTAATTGAAAAAGATATCGAAAAAATTTTAGCGAAACTAACTTCGCCGATTCCTGCGATAAGACTATTTTACCTGAATTTAATAAATCTGAAAGAACGGAAGGCCCGAGCGGTACCGGCGGCAACATGACTCAAAATAATTCTTTCGCTACTTTGAAATACGCGGTCGAAGCCGTCCCTTATTTTGACGGTCAAAACATTCTATTAAATTATTTTATCGAGGGATGTGAAGAAGCAAAATCTCTGTTGCCTAGTGAGGCTGAACCACAGTTTACCAAAATAATAAGAACTAGGATAATAGGTGAGGTTCGCCAAACTATACATGACCAAGATTTTAATAACGTTTCCAAGTTAACTAAATATTTAAAACAAATTTACGGACCAGCATAACATGTTTATCAATTACAAGGGAAATTGGGTTGTATATATTGTTGCGTCCCTGGATTTCATCTGGAGATCGTCTCTGAGCGCGTTGCCAAGGGTTGTTGAAAAACAACGGCGGACATCTTGAGAGAGATCGGCCATCTTGAGTCTCCCGGATGTTATTCCGGGCGGATTACGATTACCGTTATTACCCTTATTAGTTTTGTGTTCCTTGTTTAACTGTGTTCTGTGTTCTGTTATTAAAGTTCCTGATGTTCTTAATTAAAAGCGTTCTCTATTTCTATCGTGATACGCGAGTGCCGATTGTGCCGCGTGAGTTCGAATAATATCGAAGACGACGCGCGAGCGCAACATTTTGGGGGCTCGTCCGGGATAAGACAGACAGCGAGTCATGGCTACAGGAATTGAACAGCAGGAAATGACGACTGGAGTTGTGATACGGAAAAGAATGCGGGTCTCGACTCCGCTTCATACCGCGGAGACATCGGCGGAGAATACAACGCTCCGAGCTGCAGCATCCGGTCCGTCGCTAGAGACGGTTACTCTTCAATCTGCGCTGCGAGAAATCCGGCAGCTACGCGAAGAGCGGATACAACAACGAGCTGAGTTTGAGGCACAGCTGCATCAGCGCGAAGAAGTGCTTCGCCGAATGGAAGAGAGAGTTCAATTCCAGAATATCCAGCTAAGTCCTACCAATAGTAGAAATTTTTTCGAAAATAGAGACGTTCAATATTTCGCTAGAAATGAACTCGGTTATAAGTTAAAACCGGATAATTTTGACGGAGGTGTCCCTTTGCGTGAATTTCTCACGCAATTTAATTTGATAGCGCGAGCAAATAATTGGAATGATAATATGAAAACGGTAGCGTTAGCATCTTGTTTACGGGGAAAAGCGCGTTCCGTGTTAGATGGGATCGTAGAAATTGAGGGACTAAGATTTACGGATTTGGAATCAAGATTGGAATTACGTTTCGGGGACGGACATCTCGCATAAACTTATTATATTCAATTTACGAATAGAAAACAGAAATTTTCTGAAGATATAGCTTCTTTGGGAGTTGATATTGAACGTTTATCGCGACTAGCTTATCCGGAATGTACTCACGATGTGCGAGATAAAATTGCCTGTGCGCAGTTTATTGCTGCACTTTCAGATGGATTTATTAAACGAACTCTTCAATTAGAAAGTATCGCTTCGTTGAAATCTGCTGTTGAAAGGGCGATGGCGGTCAAAACTATCCAAGATAATAGTTTTTCACGGAATAAATACGAGCAGAGAAATAATTTTAAATTTTATGGAGAAAGAAAGAAGGATATAAAAGGAAATACTGGGAATTTAAAAGAAAAATAAAGTAATAAAAAAGATAATGATAAACGTGTTTCTTCTTTTTATAAAAATCAAAATAAGGGGAATAAGTTTGGACAACAGAGATTTTCTGAACGACAACAAAATAAAGAATGTTGGAAGTGCGGAGCTTTGGGGCACTTCCGTTTCGAATGTCCGTCCGAAATGACGGAAAACGCAGTTTAATCGAGCTTATCGGGGCAAGTTCGGTGAATAGGAATTGGGCCCCGGAAGGAATTAAAAATTTGGATTATATAAATAGAATTAAGCATAATTCTAATCATTTTTGTTATAGTGGTAAGGTTGATAATAAATCGTGTGTTTTTAAATTGGATACGGGCTCCGATGTTTCTGTCCTAAATACTAAGATGGTTAGTTTACTTAGACGACGGATCCCTGTTGGAAATTGTAAATTGAAATATCCCACGGAGGAGGAAGTTGAAGTTAAATTTAAGGTATTCGTTTGGATAGAGCTCGGTAAATTTTCCTTGGAATTTCCAATGATGGTTGCGGATATTAGTGATGAACGTTTGCTAGGGGCGGATTTCTTTAGAGCTATAAATTCGGAAGAAGTTTTTGAATCTGTTTTGGGAATTTCAGGACAGAATAAAATTCAGAATTTCGAATGTTCACGTATAAAGAATTTTGAGGATGAAATTCCTCATATCCTTAAAGAACTTTTTAGAGAAAATTCTGAAAATTTGGACTCTTCTCAAAAACAAATTTTTGCTAATTTCCTGTTGGAATTTCAGGATGTTTTCTCTGGGGATATCGTTGCAGGAAGTTGTGATCTAGTGGAGCATAAAATAAATTTGAACAATTTTTATCCCATCAAACAAGCTCCCAGACGTGTTCCTATTTCTATGAGAGAGGAGGTTAATAACATTGTTGAGGAGATGAAAGAACAGGGCGTCATTGAGGAGTCACAAAGTCTTTGGGTTTCACCGGCCGTGCTAGTAAGGAAAAAGGATGGAACGATTAGGTTTTGCGTGGATGATCGGAAGCTAAACGCCGTTACAATTAAGGATTCATATCCGTTGCCCAGAATTGATGACATATTAGATCAATTGTCAGGTAACTCTTGGTTTTCCACTCTAGATTTGAAAAGTGGTTATTGGCAAATTAAAATCTGCCAAAGAGATAAAGCGAAAACCGCATTTTCAATTGGGAATGGCTTGTGGCAGTTTACTGTCATGCCTTTCGGTTTGTGCAATGTCCCTGCTACTTTTGAAAGATTAATGGAGCGAGTTTTATATAAACTATTATCCAAAATTTGTCTGGTTTATCTTGATGATGTGATAATCTTTAGTAAAAGTTTTGAAGAAATGATTGGAAATTTAAGAAAAGTTTTTCTGCAGTTTCGATCAGCTAACTTAAAAATATATCCAAAGAAATGTACTTTATTTGGAAAGGACGTGAGATATCTAGGGCATATTGTTTCGGAAAAGGGAATTACTACAGATCCAGAGAAAATTACTGCGGTAAAGGATTGGCCGATTCCTCAGAATAAGAAGCAAGTCCGCAGTTTTCTCGGGTTTTGTTCTTATTACCGGAAATTCGTTAAAGGATTTTCTTCAATTGCAAAGACCTTATATGTTTTAATTGAAAATTTATCTAAATTTGAATGGAAGATGCAATATCAAGAAGCGTTTGATACTTTAAAAAAGGCTTTAACATCTTCACCTATACTTTCTTTTCCTCAGGAAAAAGGGACATTTATTCTCGACACGGATGCTTCTAATTCAGGAATTGATGCAGTCCTGTCTCAAGAATAGGACGGAGTTGAAAAAGTTATAGCATATTACAGTCATACATTTAGTAAAACGGAAAGGAATTACTGCGTCACTCGTCGGGAATTGTTAGCGATAGTAGATTCAATCAGATCTTTTCATCATTATTTATATGGACAAAAGTTTTTGATTCGAACGGATCATGTTTCACTGAAATGGCTTATGACTTTTAAGAATTTAGAGGGACAACTAGCTCGTTGGTTGGAAAGATTGCAAAGTTATGACTTTGAAATCTTATTTCGGAAGGGGCAAGAATGCCGACGGATTATCCAGACGTTCCTGTGCAGAATTTAATTGTAAATATTGTACTAAGGTGGAATTGACGGATGAAAGAGAAAAGAAAATTGCACGAATAATTTAAGGAGAAAATAATTTGAAAATATGGCGGCAGGAACAATTAGAAAATCCGAGTATTGCAATTTTCATAAAAGGAAAGAAGAAAGGGGGGCGACCCCTTTGGCAAGAAGTAGCCACCAGGGTTAGTTCTGCAAAAATGTATTGGTCATATTGGGATGCTTTGGTGTTGAGAGATGGTGTACTTTATAAGAGGTGGGAGGCCCCCAGTTTGAAATCGAATTTATTCCAAGTAATTGTTCCTCGTAAGCGAATCTCTCAGATTATTGAAGAGGCTCATGACTCTCCTTCTGGAGGTCATTTCGGAATTAATAAGACGTTAGAGAAAATTCGGAAGCGGTTTTATTGGGCTACGAGTAAATCCGACGTTGAAGATTGGTGCAGAACTTGTAAGATTTGTATTGCAAAAAAGGGTCTTTCTGAGAAAGGAAAATCCCCTCTTCAAATTTATAACGTGGGTGCTCCTTTTGAGAGAGTCGAGATGGGTATTCTTGGTCCGTCACCGGAAACTATTTCGGAAAATAAATATTTGTTGGTCGTTACGGATTGTTTCACAAAATGGGTAAAAGCTTTTTCGTTAAAAAGTATCAGGGCAAGGAAAGTAGCAGAAAGTAGCTTTGTCACTCAGATAGTTTCTAGACATGGTGTTCCCCTTGAGCTACATACGGACCAAGGAAAAAATTTTGAGTCAAAGATTTTTCGAGAATTGCTGCAGTTACTTGGAATTAAGAAAACGAGAACAACTCCTCTTCATCCTCAGTCAGACGGGCAGGTTGAACGTCAGCATCGAACAATAATTAATTACTTAGCAAAGTTTGTTGCAGAAAACCAAAAAGATTGGGATCGATAGATTCCAATGTACTTATTGGCATATAGAACTTCTAAATATGAAGCTACTGGTATGACACCTTCGGAATTATATTTTGCTAGAGACTTGAGGTTACCATTGGATTTATTACGGTGTTGTCCACCTAAACCTAGGAATGAGAATTCAGTTGTAAATTATGTCAGCGAACTCAAGGGTAAATTGGAGCAAATACATGCCGGAGTTAGGCAATGTTTAGAAATTAGGTCTTCTCATTCAAAATCTTACTACGATCGGAAGGCTAGGAAAATTTCTTTTACTGAAGGGCAAAGAGTATGGTTGTATAATCCTCGAAGGAAAAAAGGGAGAACTCCAAAGTTGCAGAGTAGTTGGGAGGGGCCTTTTGAAGTAGTGAAAAGATTAAGTGATGTGGTATTTTGCATTAGAAAATCGATTAGGCATAAAAACAAAATTGTACATTTTGATAGATTAGCTCCTTTTCTCGAAAGACGGAAATTAATTTAAGAAAGTAATCGGAGCCCGCATTGTTTTGTATTACTGATAATTAATTGTTTTAGTTTTACTTTTACGGTTATATTTGCAGAAAAATCGTTTTCTTTGTTTAAGGAGAAGTTCTGGAATTTCTTGTTTTGAACGAGCGTAGTGAAGTTGTGGAGGAATAGATCAACTGTGACTTAAGAGAAGTCTGTCTCGCCCGCGGTTTTTGATCCGTGGTTTCCCGGAGGGCCATAGGGCAAATGCCGAGACAGGGACTTGGGGAGTCCTCTTATGAGGACGATGGGTCCACGGTAAATACCTCCCTCTTGTCCGAAGATTTCCGAGATGCAACAGCGTCAAGAGAGATTTCCGGAAATTAGACGGAGTACGAGGGACACCAGAGAGTACAGACGGTCGATTGGGTTCGTTATGGCGTGTCGCTCGGTAACTTGAGCGGGAGCTCAAGGTAGAGCAGGAAGACTCGTCGAAGCCCTGGAGTCGACGTTTATACTGGTGATCGTTAAGATTCATTGAAACGGATTGCTCGGTAACTTGGGTTAGTATCCAAAGAAGGGCAGAAGATTCGTTTGGATCCTGGGAACGATATGCACCGTACAAATTCCTCCGTTATGGATTGTCGGGACGACAATTTTGAAGAGGGAAGATAGTGTTGTGTCCCTGGATTTCATCTGGAGATCGTCTCTGAGCGCGTTGCCAAGGGTTGTTGAAAAACAACGGCGGACATCTTGAGAAAGATCGGCCATCTTGAGTCTCGCGACGGATGCCATTCCGGGCGGATTACGATTACCGTTATTATCCTTATTAGTTCTGCGTTTCTTGTTTAAGTGTGTTCTGCTATTAAAGTTCCTATTGTTCTTAATTAAAAGCGTTCTCTATTTCTATCGTGGTACGCGAGTGCCGATTGTGCCGCGTGAGTTCGAATAATATCGAAGACGACACGCGAGCGCAACAATATCAAAAGGGTGATGAAGATGTAATCACTTATGCAAATAGAGTAAAAATTCTCGAGAAACAAATTTTAGAAGCATATAGAAGTTCGGGAAACGTGTCATCTGACCAAAATATTAAAGCTTCATTGGAAAAGGACATGTGTACGTGTTTTATTAGAGGGCTAAAACCAGAAAATGAGCAAAGAGTTGCAAGAAATTTATTAGATGTACAAGAAACTGCAGCTGACGCTATCAGGATAGAGAGAGAGCTCCAAACAATGACAGATTTACGACAGGGAATAGATAGCACTTCAGGTAGACAGAAAACTAACAGTCTAAAAGAAATTTGTCAAATCTGTTATAAGGAAGGGCACGTAGGTAGTAACTGCAGAAAATATTTATAAACCTCTCAGCAAGTTAACAACCAAATTGATTTAGGAACCGCAATTCTAGTTTGTCAAATTTGTAAAAAACGTGGGCATGGAGCAGAGAAATGCCGTTTTAACAATCCACAACTTCGCCGACCAGTAAACGTAGTGCAAGAAAGAATAATAACTTGCCAATTGTGCTTAAAATCTGGTCATGATGCAAAATCTTGCCGACAAAATAATCCAACTAATAACAAAAAAAATTCGGTAATTTGTCAATGGTCCGAAAGACCCAGCCATTCTGCAAACAATTGCTGGAAGAAACAAAATGAACAACGTTATACGGAAAATAAAACTCGTGTAACTTGTCAAATTTGCAACAACTTTAGACACATTGCTAAAGATTGTCGATCAAAACTAAACCAGCAAACGGGATCAAAAAATTCTTTATTCTGTCGCTATTGTAACGAGCAGGGTCATCTTTTCGGGGATTGTCAATTACGCCACGCTAGTAACTTTCGAAAAAAAGCAAATAATCAGGGAAACTACAACGGCCCCTCGACGTCGGGTGCACAACAGGGGTCCGAACGAGAGCCGCATCTGTTCAAAACTCAGGTAGCCAAATAGACAAGGACAGAACCACCATAAGGCCCGTTGTTTAATAAATAACCCGAGAAATGTCTGGTTTCGGGGGTGTCGGGCAGAACAGTCAATGAGTCACACACACAAAGAAATATGAGCCACACTTCACAATTCTTCTAGCGATGATATCTCGCTTTATTCTAATAATTACACTAAACCATATTAGTCTAGGATCTTATGCAATAATTCTATAGTTTGTAATTGAGAACGACCGCGAAATCCGCCGAGGAATTCGAGAGAGGTTGCAAGAGAATGTTACGTCGCTTTACGACGTACCGCGTGCTTCGTACGATAACTGCGTACAAGTCCCCGGTGTCCCGAGAAGGGATAGCGCACACTTCACGCGCGTATGATTCTTTAATTTGATGCTGTTAATTTCCGGGAGATGAGAATGACCGTTTGATACAACCGAATTAGAGTTCACTTGATCAGATCCACGAGAATCTAAACCGAATATTCAGAGAGCGAAAATTGTTCTAAAGGCAACGTGCTTCACGATAGACCGGTACTCACAGAATGATCGAGGATTTCCGGAAGGGTCGATATCGACGCAGGAGCGCGGATAAGGTCCTGAGAGCGTGCCTATGATTGCGTGATAACATTGCGCAAGACTAGTTAGATTGATAGGACACGCTGCGGGATTGGGTCACGGCCGCGTACAAGAGGAAAAAGGAAGAGAGAGAGAATGCTAGAGAGAAAGACTAGAGTAAGTGAGATGCCGGTGCAAAGATTGAGAAAAGGGAGCGATATTTCCTGAACATTCCGCCCGCCATCTACAACAGCGTTGAAGAATTATGATCTTGATGATGGTGAGGCCGGATCAGTAGTTGATTGCCTTGTGAGTGAGGGTTGATCTGATGTCATCGGAAGCACTGCTAACTTGGTGATAGGCCGCTTGAGTTCTGTGGTGGCCACTTGAGGGTGACCACTCTGCATAGACCGTCCGAACCAAGATGAAGTTGTGTGACCCGAGCAAGAGGCCATTTTGATGGAGGGAATCTCTCATCCGTGAGAAGTACAAGAGAGCCGACCTTGATTTGCGTGGAGGGATGATGCCATTTTGATATTGCGAGCTGACGTTGAAGACATTCAGCTGACCAACGCGACCAGAAGTGTTGGAGTTGATGCTGAATGAGCTGCCACCGAGACAGCCTTGTGAGAGGCACTGAGGTGAGAGATGGCTCAGGAATTGTTGTTGGCGCTGCTCCGATGATGAAATGCCCGGGAGTGAGGGCTGCCAGGTCTTCCGGGTCATCTGACAGTGGGCACAATGGTCTAGAGTTGAGGACTGCCTCGATTTGGACCAGAAGAGTTGTAAGTTCTTCATAGGTTAGGGCAGTCTCGCCTATAATCCGTCGTAGGTGATGCTTGACCGATTTGACTGCGGCCTCCCATTTACCGCCGAAGTGGGGGGCTGCCGGGGGATTAAAGACCCAAGTGGTGCCGTCATGAGTTAGTAGCTGAGCGAGTTCCGAGAATTCCTTTGATCCGGCGTTGAATAACCGCCTAAGAGATGTATCTGCCCCGAGAAAATTGGTTCCACAGTCGCTAAATAGAGTTTGGCAGATACCTCGCCGTCCCGTTAACCGCCGATATGCTGCGATGAACCCCTCTGTAGAGTAGTCTGTCACTGCTTTCAGATGAACCGCCGACGTTGAGAAGCAAACAAAGATGGCTAACCAGCCTTTGTGACACTTAGCCCCTCGTCCTCGCCAAGTTTTGAGAGTGACAGGGCCGGCGTAATCAACCCCTGTGTTGAGGAAAGGACGAGATGGCGAAATGCGAGATGATGGCAGTTGACCCATAAGTTGCTGTGCCCTTACGCCACGTTGTCGAGCACACCGAACGCAGCGGAGAATGTGAGATCTTACTGGGGCTCGGCCACCAACGATCCAGTAAGCCTGGCGAAGATATGTCAGGGTTACCTGAGTTCCGCCGTGAAGAGTCCTTAGATGAGCGTCCGATATAATGAGTTGAGACAGATATGAATCCCGTGGCAAGATGGCTGGGTGCTTGCATTCAGGGTCCAATTGAGACTGTCTGAGTCGGCCTCCGACTCTGAGGATGCCCGAATGATCGATGAAGGCCGTAAACTTGGCGAGAGGATGAGACCTTGACAAGTGTGCTCCGCTTGAGATTATTGTCAGTTCAGATGAGAAGTAAGCCAATTGGACTGACCGAATCCAATATAATCGTGAACTTTCGAGGTCTGCAGGTGTGAGGGGGGCCATGCTTGGCCAATGTTGAGGAGGCTGTGCTAACCATGAGGGACCATTCCACCAAAGATGATGCCGAGAGAGTTGAGCGGAAGAGAGGCCGCGAGAAGCACAGTCGGCTGGGTTCTCCTTGCCGGGAATAAACCGCCAATGGCCTTGAGGTACGCGTTCTTGAATTGCCGCCACTCGATTACGAACGAAGTCTTTCCAACGAGAGGGATGACTGTTTATCCAGGTGAGCGATACCGAAGAGTCCGTCCACAAGTAGATTGGTATCTCCGCGAGTTCTAGTGTTCGTTGAACATAGCTGATGAGACGAGAGAGTAGAACCGCTGCCGTGTGTTCCAGTCGGGGAATGGTGAGCCTTTTGAGAGGTGCGACCTTGGTTTTGGCGCACACTAGCGTGATGATTGGCTCCGTTGGATGAGAAATGACCTTGATATAAACCGCAGCCGCCATGGCGAGTTGCGAAGCATCCGAGAATCCATGAAGCTCGACCATGGTTGAGCGTGAGAGACAGCCACCGAGGAATCGTGATGGAAGTCTGGTCAGACAGCTCTGAACGTAAGTGCGTCCACCGATGTCGAAGTTGCGGCGAGAGGCAGTCATCCCAGCCGACCTTTTCTAGCCACAGTTCCTGGATGAGCACCTTAGCTCTGATGATTACCGGAGATAGGAATCCCAGAGGATCAAATATTTGCGCTACTTCTGAGAGTATAGTCCGTTTGGTGATAACGGGCCGGTTGGAGGCCTTGCACGAGAAGACGAACTGATCAGAGTGAGGATGCCATGTGAATCCCAAAATTTTGCCTTGAGCGTCATCAAACGAGTGCGGCGTCGCGGCGGTGATGTCCGTAGGAAGAGCCTGGAGTAGTTCAGGATGATTGTTCTGCCACTTCGCCAGAGGAAAGCCGCCCGCCTTGCAGAGGTTCACTAGTTGGTGAGCGATGGAAGTCAGCTCTGGGAGAGTATCGACACCTCCACAGATGTCGTCAACATACCTGCCCTTGAGAAGAGGAGAGACCGCCAGGGGTAGTTCCTACCTTCGTCTTCAATTAGTTGGAGGAGGACGCGAACAGCCAAGAAGGGAGCTGATCGGGTGCCATATGTGACCGTCGTGAGTTGGTACGGAATGATGTTGAGCTGATCATCTACCCAGAGGATCCGTTGGAGATCCCAATCGTCCGGATGAACTTGAATTTGGCGGAACATTTTGGTGATATCAGTGATAAAGATGTACCGATGTCGTCGCACCCAGAGTAAGATATCTGAGATGTCTGCTTGGAGTTTTGCACCCGTGTGCAGAATATCGTTGAGAGAAGATCCCGTACTGGTGAGGCTGGATCCGTTAAACACCACTCGTAGTTTTGTGGTAATGCTGTCATCCTTGAGAACTCCATGGTGAGGGAGGTAGAACACCGGTGATGGCTCTGGAGAGGAAGGGGGGACCTTGACCATGTGCTGGAGCTCTTCGTACTCCAGAATGAATGATGAGTACAGATTATGATAGATAGAGTCCGTTGAGAGGCGCCGTAGTGTTCGCTGCAAGCAACGTTGGGCAGTTGACCGTGACTCCCCTAGTTGACTTGCCTGTAATTTGAGAGGGAGCCGTACGACATAACGCCCCGCACGATCTCGTGAATGCGTGGCCTTGAATTGAGTTTCACACTCCTCTTCGTCAGGGTTGAGCTGAGTGGTGGAGGATGAATGGACCTCCTCTTGTATCCAGAACTTCGTGAGGAGGTCGTGAAGCTCATGATCCACTGCGACATGATGAGAACTATGAACTGAGGCAGTATGTGCCGAGGTCGGGTCGAGAACAATCCATCCGAAAATAGTACGTTGAGCGATGGGTTTCTCCTCAGACCTTTTGATGATGTCGGGCTGGATGAACAGCCCGTAGGAGTCAGCACCGAGGATCAAGTCTATAGGTCCGGGGGTGAGGAAATCTGGATCCGCCAGCTGGAGCCCGCGAAGGTGAGGCCAACTATATTCTGCTGTCGATATGGACGGGAGTGATGTTGTTAGATTCTTGAGGATGTAGGCAGTAACGTTGATGGATTGCGAAGAGTAAACTGAGTGAAGGGTGAGCGGAACGACACCCCGAGTTCGCTCCGACTGACATCCTCCAATACCGATGATAGGGATAGAGACGTGCCGTCGAGGTATCTGGAGAGTTGAGACGAGTTGCCCGGAAGCAAAGGTGAGTTCAGACCCGGGATCGATGAGCATCCTTACCGAGTGAGGAGAGCCGCAAGGTGATCTGATGGTAGCGCAACAAGCAGCGAGTAAAATTGCCGGGCGAGTGAGAATTACCGAGTGAGATTGAGAAAGTACCGAGTGCGAGAGTCACTCTGAAGCCGATGTGCTGGTGCTCTTGGATGGTGAGGCCGGCGCCGACGTCTGCGTAGCCGTGGTTGATGGTGTCACCTTATCTTGCATCGTTGACAAACGTGGGGGCGGTTGACTGTCCATATGTATCATCGTGTGATGCTTATTGCCGCATTCTCTGCACCTCTTCAGATTTTGACAGGCGACTGCGTTATGCCTACCGAAGCAATTAAAGCAGAGGCGCTTATCGATTACAATGTTTCGCCGTAGATGAGCAGACATATCTCTGAAACGAGGGCAAGAGACAATGTAATGAGAGCCAGAGCACAGTGCACATCCGGAAGTTTCCGAGATCCCGGAGGGGGGTGAGATGGCCACATGAGCGGTGGCCGCCGATGTCTTGCTGGTCTGTCGTAGTGCCGAGGGAGCTGGTTTTTGTGCTGGAGAGGAGCTCGAGGTTCCGAACTCCATACTCTCCATGGCTCGGGCGCGCCCAGTGAGAAATGTGCGAATGTCCTTGTATGAAGGGGGGTCCGTGGTGGAGCCAAGCTTGACTTCCCAGGCCTCTCGAGTGCTTGGGTCAAGTAGCTGGACGATGAGGTGGACCAAGAGATGATCCCAGCGTTGAACAGGAGCTCCGAGAGACTTCAAGGCATTGAGCACTTCCGTTGTGGTGTTGAGAAGAGTGTTGAGCTCCTTGGCCGTTGTGAGATGGTCTTGGTGCGGAATAGTCGATCCACCTGAGCCGAAATGAGAAGTCGCTTATTTTCATACCGATTAACGAGAAGGTCCCAGGCTGACGCGAACGCGTCTTCAGAAACCGGCAAATTGGAGATTAGCTGAGCGGCTTCGCCCAAGAGACTAGTCCGGAGGTAGTGCATTTTCTCCACGTTTGATATCTCCGCATTCCGTCCAACCAAGGAGGAGAAGAGATCATGAAAGGGCCTCCACGCTGAGAAGTCACCGGAGAATTGTGGAAGAGTGATCTCCGGAAGATGACGTCGCGCTGATGTCTGACCGCCAATTGAGAGGTTGGCTAGCTGTGAGCCCGACAGAGGGTGAGTCCGTTCCTTCTCTTCAATCTGCATGAGTAATGCGGCTTTGGCGTCGGCATAATATAGAAGACATTGATCGTATACCCTTTTCTTGAAATAATCGTGATCCAGGAGGAGCTCCGCTTTGGATTCCGCCATCCGTTCGTGAGTGGCTTCAAACTTTTGCCAGTTGTTATCGATGAGGTCGAGTTTCACCTTGAACATTTGGAGTTGAAAAGTGGGGAAGGTCGGTTCCTTACACTCGAGAGCCACCGACTTGATGTAAGTGTGCCGATTCATTTGAAGAGAGATTTTCGCTTCGAGGTTGGATATGATGATGGCTGAAATCGCCGTTACCGCTGAGAATACCAGTCGAAGTGACCCACAAGAGAGAAAGAGAAGTTCCGACAGACGATGAGAATATCCGAAAATGCGAGAGAGGTCCGTATACCGCGCGCGAGCTCACAGTGTCCGGGTGAGAGAGAAGGCGCTAACGATTATAGAGACCGGGGACTGGTCGTCGTATATTCACAAGATGGCCGAAGACCGTCAAGGGAGTGATAGAGAACGCTGTATACGTAGCGAGAATCCGTTGCCGAGCGCCCGAATCCGTCCGGGCGTCGCCGAACACGCACGAATAACCGAGCGCGACGGATGTCAGAGAGAGAGAGTGAGAGCGCACTACGGGTGGCGACGATCGCTTGCCGAGCGCCCGAGTCCGTCCGGGCGTCGCCGAACACGCACGAATAACCGAGCGCGACGGATGTCAGAGAGAGAGAGTGAGAGCGCACTACGGGCGGCGACGATCGCTTGCCGAGCGCCCGAGTCCGTCCGAGCGTCGCCGAACACGCACGAAGAGGATCGTTCTCGAACTTTCGCCGGTAGCACGTGGAGGCACACACGATTTTCCAAATCCGCACACAGAGTTCACCTTGAGATGTTTGTTACCGCACCCACCGATCCGGCTCGAAGGACCAAAAAATGTTTAATAAATAACCCGAGAAATGTCTGGTTTCGGGGGTGTCGGGCAGAACAGTCAATGAGTCACACACACAAAGAAATATGAGCCACACTTCACAATTCTTCTAGCGATGATATCTCGCTTTATTCTAATAATTACACTAAATCTTATTAGTCTAGGATCTTATGCAATAATTCTATAGTTTGTAATTGAGAACGACCGCGAAATCCGCCGAGGAATTCGAGAGAGGTTGCAAGAGAATGTTACGTCGCTTTACGACGTACCGCGTGCTTCGTACGATAACTGCGTACAAGTCCCCGGTGTCCCGAGAAGGGATAGCGCACACTTCACGCGCGTATGATTCTTTAATTTGAGGCTGTTAATTTCCGGGAGATGAGAATGACCGTTTGATACAACCGAATTAGAGTTCACTTGATCAGATCCACGAGAATCTAAACTGAATATTCAGAGAGCGAAAATTGTTCTAAAGGCAACGTGCTTCACGATAGACCGGTACTCACAGAATGATCGAGGATTTCCGGAAGGGTCGATATCGACGCAGGAGCGCGGATAAGGTCCTGAGAGCGTGCCTATGATTGCGTGATAACATTGCGCGAGACTAGTTAGATTGATAGGACACGCTGCGGGATTGGGTCACGGCCGCGTACAAGAGGAAAAAGGAAGAGAGAGAGAATGCTAGAGAGAAAGACTAGAGTAAGTGAGATGCCGGTGCAAAGATTGAGAAAAGGGAGCGATATTTCCTGAACACCCGTGACTGTAAACCTAGACAAACATAGTCGCGTGCCTACCGTTCAAATCAACATCGATAATTTAACTACTAGTATAACTTTTATGCTAGACACGGGATCTGGACCTAATATAATTAAAGAAAATCTTGTTCCTGAAGAAATACATATTAATTACACTAATATCCTCAAGTTGAACGGCATAAATAATTATCCTGTGTACACCTTAGGTTAAATTACATTAACTCTTTTCGAAATTCCGGTTATATTTCATATAGTATCTAACGATTTTCCAATTTCACAATCCGGCATATTAGGGAACGATTTCTTTAAACAAACCTCATCGAAAATAGATTACGCACAAGAGCACTTGGATGTCTCCGGAATCAACATACCTTTCTTATCACCTGAAGCCATTATAGTAGCTCCGCGATCCGAATAATTATTTTATGTAAGAATAGAAAATCCAGAACTAAAAGTAGGATACATACCAAGACCAAAGGTGGCACATGGAATTTATTTGGGATACCATCGTGGAGAACGTTTCTGGAAAGGCATATTTAAACGTTATAAGTACTTTAGATGAAAAGGCGGAAGTACATGTTCCGACTTTGCGCCTAAAAGCATTGGGCAAATTATTGGACGAACATGATTCAAAAATCAAGGCTCTAAACAGTCCAGAAAAGACAATGAACAAGGAAAAAGAAGAAACCATTTACGAAACACTTATACATAATGAATACGATTATGAAAATTATATGAATATTGAAAATGAAAGTGAAAATGAAAACGAAGAAAATATTATTATCGAAGAAATCAAGTATGAAGACAAAGAAAAAACCTTAAATCAAAAAGAAAATAAAAATGAGAATAAAATTAAAAATGAAGATAAGATAAAAAATAAAACTGAGAGAAAAATTAAAAAATCAAACGATTCAAAAATCCTTGGAGAAGAAAATTACCAATCCTCTCCTGAAAATCTAACAAATCCAACCATTCCTAGAGGGGGAAGTTACCAAACCTCTCCTAAAAATTTAATTAATTTAAAAACCCTCGAAGAGAGAAATTACCAATCCTCTCAAGAAGGAAATAATTCTAGGATTTCGGAGGGAAATTTCCAAACCTTGTCAGAAAATTCTAGGTCCGTCGATTGCGAGGAGGGAAATTATCAAACCTCACTACGTATTTCGACAAAGTCTCATCCCAAAAAGGGGAGAAGTCCTTTATCCTGAATATCAAATTTCCTAAAGTTGGATTATTTAAGGAAAATGATAATGAATTTAAAATCTCTTATGCTACTATAAAAGACCTCCTTGAAGAGGCTCAAAAATATAATTTTAATATTAAAAAATCGAATCAACGAAATCTAAAAAATAAAAATAAACCGTTTTCAAAAATCCTTACAGCCTTGTTGAATAAATCTCAAGAAATTTTAGAAAAATTTAGGCGAAAACGCAAAACGAGATATAAAGAAAACCAACAAGTTGAAAATTACAATATGCATAATTGTTTAGTAATCTCCGAAGAAAAAGGAAAGAATCGACCCGCCGAAATCAGAGAATCATTACGATTAGAACATTTAAATGAAGCAGAGAGAAAAAGCATTATAAAATTAATAACGGATAGTCAAGATCGATTTCATATTCATGGAGAAAAATTAACCGCAACTCACGTATTATAACATCGAATACCTACTACAGATGACCAACCAATAAACACTCGTCAGTATCGATTTCCGCAAATTCATAAAGAAGAAATAAACAAGCAGGTAGAAGAACTGTTAGAAGGAGGAATTGTAAAACACTCAATCGCCATGTAACACGCCTATATAGATTGTACCTAAGAAAGATGACTCCAAAGGAAATAAACGATGGAGAATGGTATTTGATTTCCGCGCCTTAAATGATAAAACTATCGGAGATGCATATCCTCTACCGAATATCGTCAATATATTAGACCAATTAGGAGGAGCTCAATATTTTTCAGTATGCGATTTAGCATCTGGATTTCATCAAATAAAAATGAACCGTGAAGATGGTCATAAAACAGCTTTCACTATTCCTTTTGGACATTACGAATTTGACCGAATGCCGTTCGGTCTAAAAAATGCTCCGGCTATTTTCCAGCACCTAATGGACTTAGTATTAACTGGGTTACAAGGCAAGGAATTATTCGATATCGTTATCTATGCAACATCGTTAGAAGAACACGAAAGAAAATACAACGCTTTAATGGAACGACTTCGTGAAGCTAATTTAAAATTACAGCCAGACAAAAGAGAATTTTTAAAAACAGAAGTAACCTATCTAGGACATGTAATCAGTAAAGACGGAGTAAAACCAGATCCAAAAAAATTAGAAGCGGTACAACGATTTCCAAGACCTAACCCACCTACAAATATTATACAATTTTTAGGACTTGCAAGATATTACAGACGCTTTATACCGAATTTTTCCAAATTTGCCAAACCACTAACAAATTTGTTAAAAAACGATGCCCGCTTTGAGTGGACATCCGTGCAGGAAGAATCTTTTGAAATTTTAAAACAAAAACTATGCGAAAAATCAGTATTACAATATCCAAATTTTTTTAAACCATTTATTCTAACGACCGATGTATCATGAATAGCCGTTGGAGGAATATTATCACAAGGAGAGATAAATAAAGACCAACCGATAGTATACGCCACACGAACCTTAACAGATAACGAATTAAAATATGATATATATGAAAAAGAAACACTGGCTATTGTATATTGCGTTAAACATTTTCGACCATATTTATACGGAAGAAAATTCACTTTAGTTACAGATCATAAACCTTTGATGTGGTTTAAAAACGCACAAGACGCAAATATGCGAATACTCCGTTGGAGATTAAAATTGGCAGAATATGATTACGATGTTGTATATAAAGCAGGAAAAACAAACGTAAACGCAAACGCATTATCAAGAAATCCTGTAAATATCGAAGAGATTGTAAAGTCATAAAAAACAAGAAACTTTTAAACCCAGATAACCCTAAAGATGCATAATTAATTACCGAATTACTAGAAAAATCCAATAGCGAAGAAGAGGAAGAAGAAGACGACGATTTCCATTTATATCTTTCAGATATCGAAGAAAACAAAGAAATAATACCGGAAAGTGATTTATTAAATAACAATAACGATATTCTTTCATTTACACCTGCAGAATTAAACAAATCAGATTATTTATCAATTACCGAAAAAGCTTTAATACACGATCCTCCTAAACAAAATTAAATTCAAACAAAAATCCAAACAGCAAGACCAAATATTGAGCAAAATAAAATAACCGACGAACTGCATAGTGACGAGGGAGAGATTGAAGAGATTGAAGAAAGAAACGATCCGCCTGATAAAAATTCTGACAGTAAAAAAGAAGACGAAGAAGAAAATGAACAAGACATTATTAATAAAAATTTAAAATCGAGAAAAACGAAACTTGCATTTATTGAAAATAGAGTAATTGGTAAATATAGCGAATAGGGGACCCAGCCACAATGACCTTGACCTTGACATATGTTATCAAGGACATAATTCTGAGTAACTTTTTCTTCTAATTTAATCGTCGCTCGTTGCTTATTAAAAAGTTATTAACAAACAAAAATTTGTAAAAATCAAGATTTATACTGTAACAATAGAGTCGTTCTTAACTTGTAAATATCTATAAATATATGTATATAACCTGGCATGCCTCGCTGTCTCTTTCCACTATACCTATCCCGCTTGCGCATGCGCTACTCGTACTATCTCGCTCGCACGCATGCCGCTCGTTTGCACGTACGCCACGCGTACTATCTCGCTCGCACGCCCGTCATGCGTGCTATCTCGCTTGCACGTACGCCACACATACTATCTCGCTCGCACGCAGGCCGCTCGTGCTATCTCGCTTACACGTACGCCACACGTGCTATCTCGCATGCACGTATGCCGCTCGTGCTGTCCCGCTTGCGCCACAGCGAACCGACTCCCACCCACGGACCGACAACGCGTAGTGAGGGCGCCGGCCGGGTATATAAGTCCGGCCGGCCGAGACATCGGGACCAGATCCTGTCCCGACATCCTGCTCCTGACACCGACCTGACCACTACCGCTTGGGGCTAAGGTTTTCTTAGCTCTGCCAGGTTTTCTGGCTCTCTTGACCTTCCGGGCTGAGGTTTTCTCAGCCCTGCCGGGTTTTCCGGTTCCCCGTACCTTCCGGGCTGAGGTTTTCTCAGCCCTGCCGGGTTTTCCGGTTCCTCGCACCAGCCCGGGCTGAGGTTTTCTCAGCCCCGCCGGGTTTTCCGGTTTCCGTTGCAGGCGGAGCTCGACGTGACACTCGGGCCTGCCGGCAATACCCAGCCGCCTAACCTAACCGTAGACATAAGCGCATGTAAATACCGCACCGTAATTATAAGCCTGTTAGAGATAAGTCCGGTTAATTATAAGTCCGCGCCTGCAAAACCCGCCGTACTCATAAGCTTGCTAGCAATAAGTCCGGTTAAGAATAAGTCCGCGAATCGCGCCGTAATTATAAATCGCTAGAAATAAGCCCGACCGGGATGACCGCGTCGCGATCGACCCGCGTGTAAATAGCGTCACCGTAGATACTAAGCTAACGCGCTTGTAAATAAAGTAATAGTTAAGTCGAATCCGCTTCACGCTGCACGCCACTTCACGACGACCGCTTCGTGCTTGCACTTCTCGCTGCACTCGCGTCCTAACGCCCTTTTGCCACCAAGCACACTCCGCCTAACACCGCCCGGCCCTGCACGCTACTCTGTATATATTTCACCTGCAATAAACTATCTTTTCTATACTGTGTCTACGCAAGCTTGAATCTTCCCTCCGCTCGAACCCGGACACCGACGAGCCGATCCGAGCGTCGAGCGAGGTGACCGCGTTACATGGCGCCCGAACAGGGACCTGCCCAGTAGAGACTCCAGCTTGCGTGCGCACCCCGATGAAAATCTCCTGGATATACTTGCTAACGAAAGCCCAGCTCGCGTCTAAACTAGTCTCCCACGGTCTTGATAGTACCGGAAATATCGAAGCGTTGCGATATCGACTGCGTCAGTTCGTAACTAAAAATCCCGGGCTGTTCCCCAAACACGGCAACGCCGACATGCCAAACAAAGGGGAGACGACGCCGGTACGGCCCGAGCCGAACCCAGACCATACCGAGCCGAACACAGACCACAACCAGACGACACCAGACCACGCCGAACCGACGCTACGCGACCCCACCGCGGTGTTAGACCGAATCCGGAAATGGAGCCTGTGCTTGGAAGGCAGAGACCCGTTCGCGTTCCTCGAGCGACTAGACGAACTCAAGCGATCCTACCGTTACGCCGACGAGTTATTCCTACTCGGGCTGCCCGAGATGTTGCGAGGGAAGCCGCTGCTATGGTACCGTAATAATTACGAGGATTGGGCGACCTGGGACGACTTCTGTACCGCCTTCCGATCCAAATACCTCCCACCGGACTACCAAGACCAGCTAAGACAGGACGCCCAGGCCCGGAGGCAGAAACCGGGGGAATCCTTCGACCAATACGCCACGGACCTGCTAACGATGATGAGGCGCGCTGGGGGCTACACACCAAGAGAGAAGGCCCGCCTGTTATATAACAACTTGCACTCCAGCTACCAGCTATACATTCGGCCGGCATCGCATAAGCATCATGTACAGGATTTACAGATTTAGATTGATGTATTGGTTGGTTATGCATGCGTTAGAAACAATTAAGACAACTCGTTCGCTGCTCCATTTGTACGAGTTGTGGAGAGCGATTTATAAGCGAAACATAGAAAATAGAATGAGATAGTCATAAGTACACTCATGGTATAAGACCGATTAGATGTTAAGTGTTATTGAGTTTTGTAAATGCGTATTTATTTTGTATTTTAGTTTTGCGTGTTTTATTTAGAAGCGCGGTATGAAGCGGAAAAATTAAGATCTTAAGTAGCGTATCAAAAAACGTGATAAACTCACTGTGATAGTAAAGTACAAAAGTGCAGCACCCGAAATGCTACACGAAAAGTGTAATATGTTTACACTATTTAACATGTAATATAGTAAAATGTATATACTGTATTTTTTAGACGTAGTATAGATTAAGACATAGTTTTTTAAGGAAAAGTCAATCCGCGCAACTTTTTTGATTTGTACACCCGATGTACAGCACTTGCTGTACACTATCGAATGCGCATGCGCACGCATCTAGGAGGCGTTCTCCGAAGGAAAGGGAAGCCAGAGAGCGGGAGAACGAAGAGTGGGGAAGAGGATAAAAGGCGGTGCAGAGCACGATCGGGCCTTTTTTCCCGATTAGGAAGCGTCCGAAAAACATACGTCTTCACGGGTTTTTTGTTTGTAAGAGATTTTTAAAGAAGACAGTCGCGAATAAAACAACTCTCGTGCGTTGAGAGATTCGCGCTTACGATAATAAAGAAGGCAGTCTATTTTTATTTTATAACCGTAATATTGTACGGAAGATTTTATACGCGATATTATATTTTGAAATATATATAGTTTATATATTTATACATTCAAAATAAGTGTGATAGTCATTTACTCACCTTGAAATCGCGGAATCCTTTCCTGTGTCCGAGTGTCGATCCAGCAGTGTACAGCGGGTAGCCTAAATATCCATGGGCGTTGATCCGACGAATCCAGCGGCGACCTGAAACAGAAAATAAGAAGGGATTAATTAAGAAGCAGATAATTTGTCCAACAGCATAACGTTGCACAAATAACGTCGTTCCGACGTATTCTCGAGGCGTCGAGAGGATTCCATACAACGGGAAGTCCAAACATCCAAGGGCGTTGATCCGGAGAATCCAGCGGCGACCTGAAACATAAAAGGAGAAAGGAATTAAGGATAATTCCTTAGCAGCCAAGCGGATAAGCAGTGGCGTTCAAATCAGCGTGATCCTGACGTTGAGCAACCTGTCCGACGGCAGACCTGACGGGACGTCGTCCAAGGGCATTCCTTGTTCGTTGGAGGTAAAACGAACTGGCGACCGTTTAAATAAGGTAGGGAAACCTGCATTTGTTGTGAATTTCTCCATCTCGTGTGTTTAGTCCGGTCACAACCTAAAGATTCGCCTACTCAGTCGACACCTATGGGCGTTGCTTGACACCGGCTCCGAAATGTCATTCGTGAGCCCGGCTATTGCAAAACGAGCCACGTACTGCGGCCACCCCCCTCAACGGGTGGACCAGCAGATCAACTTGGCCGACGGTACCCATACGATCGACCTACCGATCATTACCACCGAACGAACCGTGACGCACACCTTCCAGATCATGCCGAATCTAAGTGGGCCAGTGCTGATAGGCATTGACCTCTGGGCCAAACTCGGGATCGCACTCCCAGCACCTCCAGGCCCAAGCACCAGCATCCAACCAGCGGTTTGCGAAATTTCGGCCGGATTGACACCACGAACTCAGGAGGAAGACGGGCGGCTACGAAAGTTCCTGGACAGGAAACTGACCGCGTTCGAGTCAATACGCGGCCCCACCGACCGGATCGAGCATCACATCTATCTTACCACCGACCAACCGATCAAGCAACGGTACCGTCCGCGTAACCCAGCCATGCAAGCCGTGATAGACCAAGAAGTCCGAAAGATGGAGGAAGCCGGCGTCATCGAACCGTCACTAAGCGCCTGGAGTTCCCCGGTGGTGCTCGTCAAGAAAAAGGAGGGCACATACCGGTTTTGCATTGACTTCCGAAAATTAAACGAAGTGACGCGGAAGGATGCGTACCCGCTACCACATATCGCGGCAACGCTGGACAAGCTCCGGGGCGCGAAGTACCTCACAACGCTGGACCTCAAACACGGGTACTGGCAAGTATCGCTGGCACCCGAGAGCCGACCTGCCACCGCCTTCACCGTACCGGGAAGAGGGCTAATGCAGTTCCGAACTAAGCCATTCGGGCTGCATTCGGCCCCCGCCACGTTCCAGCGCCTACTGGACGCGGTCTTGGGGGCCGAGCTCGAACCCCACGTCCTGGTCTATTTGGACGACATCGTGATAGCCAGTCCGACCTTTGAAGACTATCTCAAGCATCTGGCCGAGGTTTTCCGCCGACTACGAGCCGCCAAGCTGCGACTCAATACCGAGAAGTGTCACTTCTGCCGGAATAGCGTCCGTTATCTGGGGCACATCGTGGACCAACAGGGGATCCGCACCGACCCAACCAAGATCAGCGCGATCGCCAACTGGCCGGCGCCCACCAACTTGCGGCAAGTACGCCAGTTCCTCGGCCTCGCCTCGTGGTACCGGCGATTTATAGCCGACTTCTCCACCGTCATCGCGCCACTGACCCGCCTCACGTGCAAAAACGCACGCTGGTCATGGACCGAGGTCGAAGATCAGGCCTTCAGGAACCTCAAGACAGCCTTAACGTCCACGCCAGTGTTGGCGTGTCCCGACTTCGAGCAGCCCTTCACGCTGCAAACCGACGCCAGCGCACACGGGCTAGGGGCCGTCCTAACCCAGCAGCTCCCGGAGGGGGAACGAGTTGTCGCATACGCCAGCAGGACGCTGAACCACGCCGAGCGCAATTATAGCGCCACCGAACTGGAGTGTCTCGCCGTAGTCTGGGGGATACGGCGAATGCGGGATTACCTGGAGGGATACCGCTTTACGGTATTGACCGATCATCAGTCTTTACGGTGGCTTCAACGCCTGGAGGCCCCATCGGGTCGGCTCGCCCGCTGGCTATTCGAACTCCAGCAGCACGACTTCGAAATTAAATACCGTCGGGTCTCCCAGAACCAGGTCGCCGACGCGCTCTCGCGCCAACCAGAGGTCGCGGCCGCCCGGCCGACACCCCAATGTAAGTGGTACCACCGTATCAACCGAGAGGTACGAGCCAGGCCAACCGACCGACCCGAATACCAAATCCAGGACGGCCATCTATACCGACACATCCTACACGACCTAGACTTCCGGGAAATGGCCGCTGACGAGCAATGGAAGCGATGCGTTCCCGCGCCAGAACGATCCGCCTTACTCCAACGCTACCATAACGCTCCCACGTCCGGCCATCTAGGTACCGCCAAAACGATAGCCCGCTTCGCCCAGCAATACTATTGGCCGGGGATGTTTAGGGACATCGCGCGGAACGTGCGCTCGTGCACCACCTGCCTGGCACACAAGGCGTCGCAGCGTCGACCGGCCGGGAAGCTTTACGCGACCCCCGTCACCGCTCCGTGGCAGCAGGTCGCCATCGACCTGGTCGGGCCTCTCCCTCGCTCAACCCGGGGACACACATGGCTCCTAACCATGCAAGATCGCTTTACGAAGTGGATTGAGGTCACCCCACTGCGGAAGGCCACGGCGACCAACGTACGAAGGCCTTCACCGATCAAGTAATCTACCGCCACGGGTGCCCCGAAAGATTGCTGACCGACAACGGGACCTAGCTCAAATCGTCGCAGTTAGCCAAAGTGCTACAAGCCTTTGGCATACAACACCGTACTACGCCGCCGTACACGCCACAGTGTAACCCGGTCGAACGGGCAAACCGGACGATAAAAACCATGATCGCCCAGTACGTGGGGGAAAACCAGAAGGCCTGGGACGAGCATGTACCCGCCCTCCAGTACGCCTTCAACACCGCGTGGAATGAAGCGACCGGGTACACTCCTGCCTACCTCAATCATGGCCGAGAGCTAGCCCGGCCGCACCCCGGAGACCGACAACACCAGCAGGCCGCCGCCGCACCGGAAACCACAGAGCAACACTTGAGGGAGGCGCACGAACTCGTACGGATCCACCTGGCCAGGGCGTTTCAAAACCAGGAGCGCCACTACAACCTACGGCAACGAAACTGGCAGCCACGAATTGGGGAGCTCGTGTGGAGAAGGAACCACGCCCTCTCCAACAGGGCCAACGCGTTTAACGCGAAATTAGCCCCGAAGTTTGTGGGGCCCCTAGAGGTACGGCGGATCGTGTCACCCGTAATCGTGGACCTCCGAGATCGACAAGGGCGCTGGCACCGCCACGTCCACGTCCAAGAGCTGAAAGAGCACCCGGACCAGACCGAGGACCAACCAAAGGCACCGCCCCCAAACAACGCCGCCGTGACGCCGGCCCTGGGCGAACGCAGACGACGGTACCGCCGCGAGCGGCGCACAACCGCCGTTAACAACCGCCGACACCGCCGAACACCGCCCGGTAAGGTAGAAGTCGATGTGACCAGCGGACCCATAAGTCCGAGAACAACACCCGAGGGTGCTCAAATAGCCGCAACAACAACCCGCGCCGCACCCCCGCGAAGGGTATAAAAGTCCGCACGTCGAGAAATCAAGCAACAGTTGTCATGCCAACACAGGCTGAACGGGAACAACTAGAAGCGCTATTCGGGAGGTGGTCATCCGACAGTGATCTGTCGGATGTGCCGGAGCCACCTCCCGTCAAACCGCAACCGAGCGGCACGGGGCAACGGCCGGCTGAAGCCACCCGACACCCCCCACCTCGTGTGGGGACATCCATTCAGCGAGGCGACGCCGAGACCAGGAGGAAGATCCTCCTCCTGGCCACTCCGTCGCCGCCTCCGGACCGCCGCCGGCTCAGTCGAGGGCGAATATCGGCCCCACGAGCCCCACGCACGGCAAGGGGACAAGCCCCGATACCACGAGACGCCCGAGTCAGGCCGGCCACCGGCACGACCACCATCGGGCCACCGGCACGAACAGCAACGGCCCAACCTCGGCCGACGCCACCACCACCACCACCACGGCCCCCGGCGACATCACCGGCCCCAGCAATCGGGCGCCCGGCACCACACGCCAGCCGACGCGCCGCCGAAACTACCGGACGGCGGCCAACACCTTGCGCCGCCACGGCGCCACCGACCCGGTGACCAGCAGCCGCCAGCCACCATCGTCCAGTAGGAGCCCGCCTTCCTGAGCCGACCATGGTCCACGTGGCACCCAATCTGCGTGCCTCATCGCGCCCGACACGTCGAGCGTCGGTTTCGGCAGTGGACTTCGGAGGGCCAGTGGGTCCTCCGCTTCAATCACGACGGGACCCTCCGGAGCACCCACCTCAACCGGGCCACCCACCACCAAGCCGCGCCGGCACGTGCTGCGCCAAAGGGGGGGGGGGGGTGATGTAACGACAGAGTCGTTCCTAACTGTAAATATTGTAAACTTGTAAATATCTGTAAATATATGTATATAACCTGGCATGCCTCGCTGTCTCTTCCTACTATACCTATCCCGCTTGCGCATGCGCTACTCGTACTATCTCGCTCGCACGCATGCCGCTCGTTTGCACGTACGCCACGCGTACTATCTCGCTCGCACGCCCGCCATGCGTGATATCTCGCTTGCACGTACGCCACACGTGCTATCTCGTTCGCACGCACGCCGCTCGTGCTATCTCGCTTACACGTACGCCACACGTGCTATCTCGCTCGCACGTATGCCGCTCGTGCTGTCCCGCTTGCGCCACAGCGAACCGACTCCCACCGACGGACCGACAACGCGTAGTGGGGGCGCCGGCCGGGTATATAAGCCCGGCCGGCCGAGACATCGGGACCAGATCCTGTCCCGACATCCTGCTCCTGACACCGACCTGACCACTACCGTTTGGGGCTAAGGTTTTCTTAGCTCTGCCAGGTTTTCTGGCTCTCTCGACCTTCCGGGCTGAGGTTTTCTCAGCCCTGCCGGGTTTTCCGGTTCCCCGTACCTTCCGGGCTGAGGTTTTCTCAGCCCTGCCGGGTTTTCCGGTTCCTCGCACCAGCCCGGGCTGAGGTTTTCTCAGCCCCGCCGGGTTTTCCGGTTTCCGTTGCAGGCGGAGCTCGACGTGACACTCGGGCCTGCCGGCAATACCCAGCTGCCTAACCTAACCGTAGACATAAGCGCATGTGAATACCGCACCGTAATTATAAGCCTGTTAGAAATAAGTCCGGTTAATTATAAGTCCGCGCCTGCGAAACCCGCCGTACTCATAAGCCTGCTAGCAATAAGTCCGGTTAAGAATAAGTCCGCGAATCGCGCCGTAATTATAAATCGCTAGAAATAAGCCCGACCGGGATAACCGCGTCGCGATCGACCCGCGTGTAAATAGCGTCACCGTAGATACTAAGCTAACGCGCTTGTAAATAAAGTAATAGTTAAGTCGAATCCGCTTCACGCTGCACGCCGCTTCACGCTGCACGCCGCTTCACGCCGACCGCTTCGCGCTTGCACTTCTCGCTGCACTCGCGTCCTAACGCCCGTTTGCCACCAAGCGCACTCTGCCTAACACCGCCCGGCCCTGCACGCTACTCTGTATATATTTCACCTGCAATAAACTATCTTTTCTACCTATACTGTGTCTACGCAAGCTTGAATCTCCCCTCCGCTCGAACCCGGACATCGACAAGCTGATCCGAGCGTCGAGCGAGGTGACCGCGTTACAATACATAGTCTGACAATGAAAAACTGGATATTTAAGTTAATTTACAGAAATAGTCCTACGTATACTACACATATAAACTGAAATAAACACAAGTTTTACATATATAGGGTGTTCAAAAATAAAATATATGTATGTTGAATTAATTATTTATTGGATAAATATAGCGAATATGGGACCCAGCCCCAATGACCTTGACCTTGACATATGTTGTCAAGGACATAATTCTGAGTAACTTTTTCTTCTAATTTAATCGTCGCTCGTTGCTTATTAAAAAGGTATTAACAAAAAAAGTTTGAAATATACCAAAGTACATGCACGGACAGGAAGCACGCGCGCGCGCGCACACACACACACACACACACACACGGGGGGTGCAAGGGGCTTCGGCCCCATTCCCGCGCCCACCCCGCCGGTAGGCAAGGTGGACCTCGCTTTACAATGTAGCATGTACTTTATAAATTGTAAAGCGAGGTCTGAGCTTCAAAGTCTTTTTAACTATCCCTTTATCCCTTTATTTATTTAAAATTAATTTATTTGTTAAAGAAAAACATTTTTCTGTTTTCTGCGTTAAATATTTTGCCCGTTTCAGAAAGCATGGTTTCCAAGTGTCCCCTGATGACTGAAGTGTTCCTTTTCCCCTTAAAACTTCCGTCAATCTCTACAGGAAGTAGGATATTTAATTTTTGAAGACTGCCTCTCCCCGGTTTTCGACTGAGGTTTTCCGTGGGACTAGGGCAAATGCCGAGGCAGGGGCAAGGTTAGTCTTACAAGACGCTTGGGTCCTCAGAAAGACTTGCAAGATTGCGTTGGAGCAGCACTAATATTGAGGGAGTTCACGTGAAAGAAGAGCGGAAATCCTATGAGGGCGTGCGGAAATTGAAGAAGGAAGAAGCCTGGCCAGCTCTCTATCTTCAAGAAAATCCGCAATGAAGTCCCAAAATCGTAGGTGGAGATCGGGGAAAAATGGAGCCTGGTGGCAGCAGCTCGAGGTAAGGCAAGAGATTATTTTTGATACCCTGAATCTTCAAGGAGGTCCCGAAGTCATAGGTGGAGACCGAGGAAAAATGGAGCCGGTAACTCGTAGCAGCAGCTCGAGGTAAGGCAAGAGACCATTTTTGGTACCCTGAATCTTCAAGATGACGAAAAGGGACAGAGAACCGCTTGAAATCTGCTCTTCTGGATTGTCGGGACGACAATCTTGAAGAAGGAGGGCAGTGTTACGTTCGCGCTGGACGCTCGGTGTTATGTTCGCGCTGGATGCCTGGCGAGACATTAGCTGTAAGGCGTTCTCCCTAACAACAAGTGGGATTTGTTTAACGAAGGGTTGTCGGGGTTGTTTTCGGGGCTTTCGGCTTGGAAAGACGTGTCACTCTCGGTTTTGAATATAAATGAGTGTTGTATTCCTGTTGTACATAATATTTCTGTGTATAAAGTTATTCTTATTCTTACGGAAGTGTCCTTTTATTGCGTGTGCGCGAGTGTGAGAAAGTGGGAGAGCGACGAACGTAACAATATATATACATATATACAGGGTGAGGCATCTAAGACAGGCCATCCGAATAACTCCCACAGTTTTGGAGATAGGAGAAAATGTTTGAAATAAAAGCTGTATGGTATCGAGGGGGAAATCTTGTGGAAGTGAACCTTTTTTTTTAGGTGGTGGCGCTTAGGAGATTTGAAGGTCATCTTCATTTTTTTAAATGGAACCCCCTATTTCTCATTACATATTCTTGTAGCTTACCTCGAGAGCTTTCCAAAACACTATAATAAAGTATTTTTTCATTAAGTACTTTTTGAGTTATTTTATATTTTAATCTGACATATTATGATATAAAAAATAAAATATCTCGTAAAATATTTAGTTTTCGATAATCTTACCGTAATACTTTTATGTACAGAATAATGAGACAAATCAATTAGTATAAAAAAATTATTGTTTTTAAGAAAATTATTTACAATGTATTTTTTTAAACAATTATTTGTTTTTTTTGCACTAATTGATTTGTCTCATTATTCTGTACATAAAAGTATTATGGTAAGATTATCGAAAACTAAATATTTTACGAGATATTTTATTTTTTATATCAAAATATGTCAGATTAAAATATAAAATAACTCAAAAAGGTACTTAATGAAAGAATAGTTTATTATAGTGTTTTGGAAAGCTCTCGAGATAAGCTACAAGAATATGTAATAAAAAAGGGGGGTTCCATTTAAGAAAATATCGATCACATTGATCTCACCTTGAAAGGTCACTCAAGGTCAAATTATATTTTTATCATGTGGCCCCCTCCGTACACTACAACTTTTGTTTGAAACATTTTTTTCGATAAAGCTTACTTTCCGAGATATTTTACAGTTTCAAGTTAAAAAACTCACCCTGTATATACTGGGTGTCTCACAACCTCCGTACAATACTTTAATAGTGTATTCTAAAGATAAAAAAGAGTCAAAAATTTTAATACAAAAATATTGAGGTTGCAATAGTTTTTGAGTTATAAGCGATCAAAGTTTGCCAATGATATCGCGTAGAGCTCGCGCGCTCAAATCCGTAGCTACACATACACGCGTACTGATCTGTCATCTGTTATTGATTTTACAAATCAGGTAATATTGATTTTTACTGCACAGCTGATTTTATTGTTTCTTATGTGTATGAATACTATGTACGGCGGTCAGCTGATATTAACAAACTATAAATGTTGTACGTAAAATATTTAATTTTTTCTTAAATAGCAATTTAAATGGTTGATTTAATTATTATATTTAAGGGGATCCAAAAGCTCGTCTGTTTTACCGACCAAAAATTATTATTTTGCACATCGAAATTTTTTTTTTAGTTGAATAGAATAATAAATCCTTTTCCACGATTTAAGTACACATCGAAACAAAGATGAGACTTCACGAGTTTATGTTAAAAACGAAGAAAAGCTAAAAAATTACAGTTTTTTTACCGGCTTTTTGCGTCAGGTTATAACAATATTTGCTTAATATAAATTATTATGGTCGGTAAAACAGACGAGCTTTTGGATCCCCTTAAGAGGATGCCGGATACCGACAGAATGCGAATATTAGTAGGATTGCAAAATATTTTTGTTGATTATAGATATCAACAAATCCTTTTCCATAATTAAAGTATACATAATAACGGTGTGCGGGGTTTATGATTTCATATGAAAAGTGAAAAAAAATTAAAAAATTACAGTTTTGTTATCGGCTTCTGCCGTCAACATTTACTTAATATAAAAAACCTGCAACCTGCACGTGCCTAACAAGTGAACTCCGCACTCGGCATTTTATCAAAGAGTATTAGTGAACTTCGAGAAGTGAGTTTAGAAGCTTTATAAAAAAGATTTTACTATGCAACATTTTGCACACCGAAATGTTTCTTACTAGGCTTTCAAATACATTTTCAAACGTTCACTTATATTCCTTCATGCATTTCCGAGTGGAGAGGTATCCTATTTTGCACGTACACACCGCAAAACCCTTATATTAAGCAAATATATAATTATTATGGCCGGTAAAACAGGACGGTCCGGCATCCTCTTAAATAGAAATATAAACTTAATATTTTCACACATTTAAGAAACAAAGTTTATTTTTGTTTTGATCGCGCGGAGAAGTTTTGTGGAAATCAATTTATTTATTTTATCTGTCAGCAATAACAGATGACAGATCAGTATGTGTGTAAATGTAGTTACGAGCCTGAGGACGCGAATTCTACGCAATATTATTGGCAAACTTTGATCACTTATAACTCAAAAACTATTGTATCCTCAATATTTTTGTATTAAGATTTTTTACTCAATTTTGCCTCTAGAATACGCTATTAAAATATTGTACGGAGGTTGTGAGACGGTATAAGGTGTTCCCGGGTTAAATGGCCAAACTTGAAATATGAATTTAGGACCTAAAAACAAGGAAAAAATTTCCTCTAGAAGTATGCTCGCAAACGCTTCGTTCAAGAGATATTGACTTCTGAAGTTATGAACTATAGGAACCAGAGTTGGGAGTTAATCGATTTTAATGTATTTGATTAAATAATTTAATTAAAATAATGCAATTACAATGTAATTGTAATTACAATGTAATCACAATTACTTGTAATTATAATTACTTATAATTATAATTACATTATAATTATACATTGTAATTATAATGTAATCGTAATTACTTTTAATCGTAATTACATGGTAATTGCAAATATAAGTAATTGCGATTACATTTTAATCTACGGAAATAGAACTTCCCGAACTTTCTCTTTATAATATTTGAGGGTTTATTTACACAACTTATTCAGTCTTGTTTCCTTCGAAATGACCAAGCATTAAGCGATTTTGGTTTGTTAGTTTCTATTTTCAGTATATGATATTAGTCTAAAAATATGTAGTGTTTGAATAAACAAAATAATTATCTAGTATATACAGGGTGTCCTAAAACTACCGTACTTCCTCTTAATGGTAGATTCCTTAGAACATTTCAAGACGAAAATCCTAATACAAAAATGTCGAGGCTATAATAGTTTTTAAACGGGAAGCGATTATATTTTACGAATGACAAGACTGAAATTTTTCGTGCCCAGGCACGTCGAAATGACAAGTGAAAAAAGAGCTTCTACGAATGGAGCGCCTTTTTTATGATATTATGATTATCGTAAAAATTTACAATAGCATTGTCATTATATGTTTTCACGCTACGTATTGCATTAGTACATTCTTTTTACGAATAATGGATGCAAGAAGCCATCTCAAAAATGATTCAAGTAAAAATTTGCGACATGTTTCAACTTCAGCTGTCAAAGTGTCGATTAATATTACCATGAAGGTGTCTACTATTTCGCCGTGCCTGAGCGCGCGACATCTCAGCCTTGCCATTCGTAAAATATAATCGCTTCCTGTTTAAAAACTATTATAGCCTCGACATTTTTAAATTAAAATTTTCGTCTTGAAATGTTCTAAAGAATCTACGGATAAAGTTCCGAAAAGGGCCCACCTCCGATTTTTTTGAAACTCAGTATTCTTACGTATTTTGATGCGCTGATTACGAATATTATAGTGAAAATTGATGACTATTTGATTTTCATGGTGAAAACCATGAAAAACCCATAAAAATTATAGTTTTTTACGCTTATCTCAGTAAATATGGAAAATCATGATAAATGTTTTAGACAAAAGTTTTAGATCTCACAGAGATAAACATTTTATATCCTATTCATTTTTACCGTACAAGTGATAGTTTTCGAGAAAATCAAAGTTAAACATATATCTCAAACCAATTGCTGTATAGATGAAACTACAAAGGCTGACAGTACTGCGTAGAAACCCCAATATATAACCTCGCTTTGCGTGGAAAGTTGCAAACCCATGTGGAACCTCGATTCGCGTGGAAACAGTGTGTTCCGCCCCCCTGCGGGGGGCTCCACTACCAAAAAACTAGACAAATAGGTTTGCATGGAACCTCGCTTCGCGTAGAAAGTTGCAAACCCATATGAAACCTCGCTTCGCGTGGAAAAGTGTATGCATAGAAACAGTGTGTTCCGCCCCCCTGCGGGGTCTCCACTATCAAAAACCTAGACAAATAGGTTTGCATGGAACCTCGCTTCGCGTAGAAAGTTGCAAACCCATGTGGAACCTCGCTTCGCATGGAAAAGTGTATGCGTAGAAACAGTGGGTTCCGCCCCCCTGCGGGAGGCTCCATTACCAAAAAACTAGACAAATAGGTTTGTGTGGAACATCGTTTTGCGTGGAAAGTTGCAAACCCATGTGGAACTTCGCTTCGCCTGGAAAAGTGTATGCGTGGAAACAGTGGGTTCCGCCCCCCTCCAGACAAATAGGTTTGCGTGAACCTCGCTTTGCGTGGAAAGTTGCAAACCCATGGAATCGTATATGTACTGCAAAGTACATGCTTAGATGGGAGGACAGATATAAGATTTAGAGTCCATCGTTTTTGTCGAAAACTATCACTCGTACGATAAAAATGAATAGGACATAGAATGTTTATCTCTGTGAGATCTAAAACTTTTGTCTAAAACATTTATCATGATTTTCCGTATTTACTGAGATAAGCATAAAAAATCATAATTTTTATAGGTTTTTTATGGTTTTCACCATGAAAATCAAATAGTCGCCAATTTTCACTATGATATTTGTAATCAGCGCATCAAAATACGTAAGAATACTGAGTTTCAAAAAAATCGGGGGTGAGTACTTTTCGGAACTACACCCCCATTTTCTCTTAAAAGTAATTATTCAGAATCACGGTTCCATCTGCAAATGAGCTGCAAATTTTTTTATGTTTAGAAAAAAATATAAATAACCATTTTTAGTTGGGGGAAGCCCAAAAAAAAGTTATAGACCAAAAAAGGGTAATTATGGTAATTATTTCGAATAAGGCCTTTTCTGAATTTTGACAAATATGATCGGATCTCTCGGTAAAACTCTTTGTTGTGACTTCAACAGTGATAATCAGTTGGAGGAGCACGTCCCCCATCACCCCCCCCCCCAAAACCGAGAAACCACAAAAATTACCAAAGCAAAGCGTGGTCCACCCCACAACCCAAACCAAATTTTAGTTTTAAATCAGAAATAGGTTTGGATTAGGTTATATCTTCCGGAAGTGGAGCACCCCCGTAGGGGGGGGGGGGCGGAACCCACTGTGTCCACGCATATAGTTCACAAAGCAAAGCGAGGTCCACCTCACAATTGTTGTGTGGATGGGAAAGTGTATGCGTGGACGCAGTGGGTTCCGCCCCCCCCCTACGGGGGAGCTCTACTTCCGGAAAATATAACCTAACCCAAACCTATTTTTGATTTAAAACTAAAATTTGGTTTGGGTTGTGGGGTGAACTTTATAGTACATAATTACCTAATTTTCGGTAATTTTTGGGGTTTTTCGTTTTTTGGGGGTTGGGGGTGATGGGGGACGGGCTTTCCCGACTGATTATCACTGTTGGAGTCACAACAAAAAGTTTTACCGAGAGATCCGATCATATTTATCAAAATTCAGAAAAGACCTTATTCGAAATAATTACCCTTTTTTGGTCTATAACTTTTTTTTGGGGGCCTCCCCCAACTAAAAATGGTTATTTATATTTCTTTCTGAACATAAAAAGTCCGTAAAAAAATTTGCAGCCCATTTGCAGGTGGAGCCGTGATCCTGAATAATTACCCTCTTAAAAAATGACTTTCTTGTAGGAGTCGCCAAAATTCCTTTTAGGATCTTTCATTTGAACCTGAAAGGAAGCTTTTCACAAAGTTTCATCGAAATCGGAGGTGGGCCCTTTTCGGAACTCCACCCTAAAATATAATTATTAATTGCAATAAGAATTACATTGCAATTGTAATTTATAATTGTTAATTAGATTACATTTTTGCCCAACTCTGATAGAAACGAATAATTTCGAAATGTTTATATTTATTTTTGTTTTGAAGATCGAAGGTCATTGACAGGCTTGTGTTTGCACTGTAAACAAAGCTCCGTACATTCTTACCAAATAATTGTATGAGGAATGATAATTTAACAAAAATAAAAAAAAACATTTCGAAATTATTCGTTCCTATAGTTCATAACTTCAGAAGTCAATATCTCTTGAACGAAGCGTTTGCAAGCATACTTCCAGAGGAAAATTTTTTCTTGTTTTAAGGTCCTAAATTTATATTTCAAGTTTGGCCATTTAACCCGGGAACACCCTGTATATGTAATAATATACTGGGTGTAACTAAACAAACGCATATGGACAATACTATCAGATACAGAACAACAATTCAAATCGAAAAGTCCTGAACCATTTTTTGATATGAGCTTTCTTTTCGTTGTTATATGATGTTAAAGTTAACTAATCAGCACCTGTCTACAACGGAAAACAGAGAAGGTACGACGGGGGTCAGAGTAACGAGACGGCTTTCTGGTGTATAGACAGGCGCTGATTAGCTAACTTTAACATCACATAACAACGAAAAGAAAGCTCAGATCAAATAATGGTTCAGGACTTTTCGATTTGAATTATTGTTCTGTATCTGATAGTATTGTCCATATGCGTTTGTTTAGTTACACCCTGTATATATAATTATATATATATATATATATATACAGGGTGTCCCATTTTAATAGTTACACCCTTATAACTTTTTATTTTTGATTGTAGAAAAAAATATTTCAGACAAAAGTTGTATGGTTTCGAGGGGGCCACATGACAAAAATATGGACTTGATCTTGAGTGACCTTTTCAAGATGTGATCAATGTGATCGATGTTTTCTTAAATGAAAACCCCCATTTTTTATTGCATATTCTTGTAGCTTATCTCAAGAGCTTTTCAAAACACTATTAGTATTTTTTTATTAAGTACTTTTTGAGTTATTTTATATCTTAATCTGACATATTTTAATATAAAAATTAAAATATCTCATAAAATATTTTGTTTTCGATAATCTTACCGTAATACTTTTATGTACAGGATAATGAGACAAACCAATTAATGTAAAAAAAAACAAACAAATAATTGTTTAAAAAAATACATTGTAAATAATTACATATTTTTTCTTAAAAACAATTATTTTTTTACACTAATTGATTTGTCTCATTATTCTGTACATAAAAGTATTACGGTAAGATTATCGAAAACTAAATATTTTATGAGATATTTTATTTTTTATATCAAAATATGTCAGATTAAGATATAATGTCAGACTAAGATATAAAATAACTCAAAAAGTACTTAATAAAAAAATACTTTATTATAGTGTTTTGTAAAGCTCTCGAGATAAGCTACAAGAATATGCAATAAAAAATGGGGATTTTCATTTAAGAAAACATCGATCACATTGATTTCATCTTGAAAAAGTCACTCAAGGTCAAGTCATTTTTGTCATATGGCTCTCGAAACCATACAACTTTTGTCTAAAACATTTTTTTCTACAATCAAAAATAAAAAAGTTATGAGGGTGGAACTTTTAAAATGGGACATCCTGTATATATAATAATGCTAACTAGATAAAAATAAAAATTGTGTAAATTTTCAAAGTAATAATTTTTAAAGTTTTAGAATTCACCCTGGATCAGTGTACCAAATATTCTTGAAGACAATAATGTAATAATTGCCGAAGCTCAAAGGAGTACCTTAAGAGGATTCTAAAGCGACGACCGAATTCCAACGGGTTAGCGCCCTCATCTATATAAATGTAATTAAAATTGCCGATAATACCGACAATTTTAATTACGTCGCCGTTACTGACAGTAATATTTATACATGATTTATGTTATGTATGTATGTTCTTATACAAATATCAAATAATACTCTATAATGTATGACGTAATTAGAAGCTTTGAGTATATTATCCAGTACACGAAAAATCGCTTTTCGAGCGCTCACGAATTAGCCGCTACGTGAGTGATGTAGTGCACACGCTTTAATAGGTTTTCAGGAAACATATGAATTACAAAAAATTTAATTTCAATAAAACATAAATTTTAAAAATTTGATATAGTACAATTACGCCGTTAAATTGTCATAAACGAAATCCGTACAAAATTTAAAACGTAACCGAGATAAAAAGCCTGCTCCTTTAGTTAAATATGCCACATACAGAAAGTGGATACTTTTCTCACCGTATGATCGCCTTATGTATTTACCGTGACAGTTTCTTGACTACGGAAAGACAATTCGCCGCGGAGCCATCTCGTGGTGTGATAGCAGTACTGACGGTGCGCATGGAAAGTACTCGCGAGAAAACACATTTTGCTTCGAAAGTGATTGCCATACGCTCAGATACAAGACAGCTCTTTGGCAGCTATACAAATTTAAATAGTAAGCTTTTCCAACAATTTAAAAAAAAACATTGAATAGAAACATTGAACATTTTAAACATTGTACACATACAAATAACTGAAAAGTTAATTTTTCGATGTAGATTAAATTTTTTAAAAAAGGTAAAAAAAAGGCGCCAAGTGCACGCGCCATGTGAAAAAGTGTTACACAAAAAACTGTTTTATTTTTAAATTACTGTAAAAAATTGCTCTGCAAAATAATATCATTTTAACTCTGTACAAAACAGTGTTATTTTAATTGTACAAAACAGTTGTTTAAATTTCCTAGAATAATAATGATATCAAAAAATTTCGCCAAATGAATAAAAATTTATGCTATAAAATTTATCTCTTTTATTATCATTTAAATAAAAACATTTTAACTAAAAAAATTGTTATACAAAATAGTTGTTTTAATTTAATAGAAAAATAGATATAAAAAAATATTACGCCAACTGAATAAAAATTTGTTATATTTATTAATTTTTTTATTTAAAATATTAAGAAAAATTATATTTAATAAATTGCAATATAATTAAAGTAGTAGGCCGTATAACTAAAATAGAGTTATTTTATAATTAATTAAGTGCACATAATTGTAATATATATACATCTAACGCTTTGGGATATATTTATTGTAAAAAGTTATATAAGATGATATAAAATAAACAATCACATATATATACATTCTAATAACCACATATATTCTGAAAAGTTTAATAAAGAAAAAAGATAATATAAAAAAAACAAAAATAAAAGAAATTCATACAAAAACAAAAAATAAAAAATTTATACAAAACATTAAAAATTAAAAACTTATGCGAAAATTAAAAATTAATACAAAGCTAAAAACTAAAATAAATTTTTGTTAAATCTTGGCGCTGTTAAACTGAACAATATGCTAATGATATGTACACCTTACGTCCGATACGTACACTTACGTTGCAATTATTGATGTAATAATGTTAAAATTAAATTAATTATTTGTTACTTTAATATATATTGCATTTATTAATTTTGAAACTTAGCAGCGCCAAGAGTTTTAACAAAAATTTTTTTTATTTTTTGATTTTGTATTAATTTTTAATTTTCGCAAAAGTTTTTAATTTTTAATGTTTTGTATAAATTTTTTATTTTTTATTTTTGTATGAATTTCTTATATTTTTGTTTTTTGTTTTATATTATCTTTTTTTTATTAAACTTTTCAGAATGTATATGGTTATTAGAATGTATATACAGAATGTATATGGTTATTAGAATGTATATATAAGTGATTGTTTCTTTTATATCATCTTATATAACTTTTTACAATAAATATATCCCAAAGCGTTAGATGTATATACAGGGTAGGTCATTTTAATGTATCAACTGTAATATCTTAAAATCTATAAGTTTAAGACAAAAATGTTTTTTGACAAAAGTTGTAGGGTTCAGAGGGGGACACATGATGAAAATATGGACTTGACCTTGAGTGGCCTTTTCAAGGCCAGGTCAATGTGATCGATGTTTTCTTAGGTGGAACCCCCCATTTTTTATTGCATATTCTCGTAGCTTATCTCGAGAGCTTTTCAAAATACTATAATAAAGTATTTTTTCATTAAGTACTTTTTGAGTTATTTTATATTTTAATCTAACATATTTTGATATAAAAAATAAAATATCTCGTAAAATATTTAGTTTTCAATAATCTTACCGTAATACTTTTATGTACAGAATAATGAGACAAATCAATTAGTGTACAAAAAAACAAATAATTGTTTAAAACAATACATTGTGAATAATTACATACTTTTTCTTAAAAACAATTATTTTTTTTATACTAATTGATTTGTCTCATTATTCTGTACATAAAAGTATTACGGTAAGATTATCAAAAACTAAATATTTTGCGAGATATTTTATTTTTTATATCAAAATATGTCAGATTAAAATATAAAATAACTCAAAAAGTACTTAATGAAAAAATACTTTATTATAATGTTTTGAAAAGCTTTTGAGATAAGCTACAAGAATATGCAATAAAAGATGGGGGGGTTCCATTTAAGAAAACATCGATCACATTGACCTGGCCTTGAAAAGGTCACTCAAGGTCAAGTCCATATTTTCATCATGTGTCCCCCTCTCCCAATCCTACAACTTTTGTCTAAAACATTTTTGTCTTAAACTTATAGATTTTAAGATATTTCAGTGGATACATTAAAATGGCCTACCCTGTATATTACAATTATGTGTATTTAATTAATTATAAAATAACTTTATTTTAGTTATACGGCCTACTATTTTAATTATATTGCAATTTATTAAATATAATTTTTCTTAATATTGGAAATAAAAAAATAAATAAATTTTATAATAAATTTTTATTCAGTTGGCGTAATATTTTTTTATATCATTATTATTCTAGGAAATTTAAACAACTATTTTGTACAATTAAAATAACACTGTTTTGTACAGAGTTAAAATGATATTATTTTGCAGAGCAGTTTTTTATAGTAGTTTAAAAATAAAACAGTTTTTTGTGTAACACTTTTTCACGTGACGCGTGCAGTTGGCGCCTTTTTTTTACCTTTTTTTAAAAAGGTAAGTTTTTAGGGATTATATCATTCTTTTTTGTGTAGTATATGTTAAACATCTTTAAATTAATAAGCAAAGAACCCGCCACCACCCCTGCCATATTTCATCAAAATACGACGGTTCTCTTTTCGTTGCTTACTATAAATATCCAGATCCTTCAAAGTTCTTTGCTATTCTTATTGTAAGAAAAACGGATAATTATAAATCAATGTGTCATTAGAAATATACATTTATTATTTAATATATAATGAGAGAAATATACAATCTATGCTTCTAAATCCATTGATGAAAAATCGCTGCTGCTTATCTAATTCATCATTAAATATATAAATAAATCAGAAAAAGTGAGTTATACGTATAATTCAATTTTTAATTATATATGACTGCGAGCATCACGAAGCGCCGTTAGCGCACTCTTGTGTCGGATAGTGGAACCGTACAAGATATATATATATATATATATATATATGTATATATATATGTATATATATATATATATATATATATATATATATATATATATTTATATATATATATATATATATATATATATATATATATATATTATACCGTCGACGACGTTGACGACGACGGTACTTACATAGGAATTTCTACATTGAGAATTTGCATTATAATATATCTCCATTATAGTACACGTAGAAAAATAATAACGACATTTTCATTATATAATTAAGACCCAAGCTATCGATCAAGCCTAATAAGAATTCGATCGGTTCAGCCGTTATTCAGATCTGATAATCTGAGATACTCTAAAATGTCCCACTCGCGTATAGATACCCGGAGTGCCTCGCATTTGCTGCGCGTGACTTGGCGCGAGACACTACCGTGTCTCTTGATGGAATTTATGAAAAAAGAGCCATGTGCACAATTAAACATCCTCTAAAATACAAAATAAATTCAATATTGAATTTATAAATAGAATATTTAATTTCATTATGACATATTTGAAGAAACATTTGTCAAATATCGATATCCAGGTAGCAAACATATGTCAGTTTGACGTCGAATACTAACGTCTTCGTACGAATGATGTCAGAGAGAGAGAGAGAGAGAGAGAGAGAGAGAGAGAGAGAGAGAGAGAGAGAGAGTATCCCTAAAACCTTCCTTTTTTGAAAAAAGGTTAATGAAAAGTGTCTAATACACACGCCAGTTGTGAAAACTGTTGTATTTATTACTGTAAAAAGCAATTCTACAAAACTAATGTTATCAAAAACTTGCGCCAACTGAAAATAAAGACTTATAATACTCTAATCAAAAAAGTGTGCAAAATAGTAGTTTTAATTTTCTACGAAAATGATGATATTAAAAAGTTGGACCAATTGTGAATAAAAATTTATGCTATGAAATTTATATACATATATATATAAATAATATATATATTGTTGCCGCAGGATATTTTAATAACCAATTCTTTCGTATAAAGTACACTCTTTATTGTCCGGACGACCGTGAACCGTGCGGTGTTGGATAGGAAGTACAAGAAGTAAGAATAAGGGGATATGAGAAATATAGATTGGACCACGTAACGTTAGGTGTGGCGCTGCAGTCGTATAAGGCGCGTATACAAAAGTAAAGTTCTAACATTCCCCCTCGAGTGCAGCGCCAAGTCGATCCACTGCCAACTTCTTAATTCCGACCAGGTTTAGACATTTGTAGTGCTTGTCTTTGATTAGTCCCTTGGTGAGAAAGTCCGCGGGCATCCTATCCGATGATACGTATTTTATCTCTAATTGACCTTCGCGTAGAACGTCTCTGACGAAATGGTGCCTCACATCAATATGTTTAGATCTTGCATGAAATGTATGATTCTGTGCCAGTAATTGTGCCCCTCGATTGTCGTTCATCACCTGGATCTTTCCGGCATCAGACAATTTAAGTTCTAACATGAATCCTTGTAAAAATAGAGCTTCTCTTGCGGCCTCTGTTAACGCCATGTATTCCGTCTCGGTAGAAGAGAGTGCCACTGTTCGCTGCTTTCTGGATTCCCAGCTTATAACGGCACCGCTCAGCTTGAAAATGAATCCGGTATATGATCTTCGATCTACTGGACATCCAGCCCAATCTGCGTCTACGAATTCTTCTAGGGTTCCCATGTTCCTGATATATGTGATTCCCAAGTTTATGGTCCCTTTAAGATATCTCAAAACGCGTTTCGCTGCTTTCCAATTGTTGATCGCTGTGACAGGAGTTGAACTGATTGAGACAACTAACAATATGGGATATGTCAGGCCTTGTAGCAACTGCTAAGTAATTCAAAGCTCCGATGAGTCCTTGATAAGGCCAAGCATCTCCAGGTTGTTTGGTTTCGTCAGCATCCTTTTCGAGTTGCACACCCGATTCGACAGGAGTGCTGACGGGGTTACAGTCCTCCATTCAGAATCGTAAGAGGAGTTCCCGAATGTAATTTGATTGCGAAATTGTAATCTGATCTTCGCTTCTGGTAATCTCGATTCCTAAACAGTAGCGAGTGGCCCCTAGGTCCTTCACATCAAATTCCTGCAACAAACCTTTACGAATAGTGATAAGATCCCTTTTATTACGATAAAAAATCAAAATGTCATCCACGTAAGTCAAGATCAATAACGGATCTCCCCCTCGTTTAAGGTAATAAACGCATGGATCTGCATTGGTCGGTGTCAGATTTAACTATTGAATTAAATATAAATAAGGCTCTCAAATTAAAAATCTGTTAATGGGATATATTGGCAATAAGAGCCCAGCGCAGTATTAGAGGCGCATAAAAGTATATTACAGAAATAACTCAATGTTACATAAATAAACGTAAAGCGGACGTTTCGGCTAATCTTTTAGCCATCCTCAGCGCAACAAATTAAATTAAAATTAACCGAAAAATAGATCACATCGCAAATTCATAAACAATCATCCGCAAATTGTTAAAAAACGCATAACGGGGATCTCTCATATCTTCAGTTCGATCGCATTACTGTTGTCGTTGGGATGGTCAGCTACTCGATTAGTAGGTCGTAATTTGAATCCAGTCAACGTACAAGAATGCCGGAACAATACATTTCCGATAAAGCCTGTAAATAATCGGCGCGGTTTCTTTAAAACGATTTAATGTGAGAGAACACGCACGCACACAATATTCAACACCGACTTACACGTAAGAGAACCACCGGACTTCATTCCACTGATTGATTAACGGAGACTATAGTTTAAACCTGACACAGTCAGACCTCGGCAGTTACAAGACACAACAGGTGTCGAGGAACAAAAATAGTATGTCAAACGGCTAAAAACAAATGACATAACGTTCTTTCTAACGGTTGATAGGTACGGTCGCAAAAATAATATATATATGACGAAATCATAACATAAATAAAATAATGTAAAAATAAGTATGAATACAAAAAACTGACAAAAAACAAAAGTCGCAAGAAAAGAGAAAGAAAAAAGAAAAAGAAAAAAAACATAAAATAAGTATGTGTCTGATGATAAAAGGTAAAAACATCAATAGTAACTAAGAATCTTAAATATAACGCATACAGTTGTTGTCAAGATTATCGGAAACCAACAGTATCAATGCATAAAAAATTAAATTATGTCAAATAAGTCAAATAATATGTCAAAAGGTATAGGCAGGAACTAAATAAAATAAAATAAATTAAACACATATGAGACGAACAAATACATCCTCTCAATGCGCAAACAGTATAGATTAAGTGTATAAATGACATTAGGCATAAATCAAATTCTCGAGAGTTTTTTTAATACAGTCAGATACGTTTCAGGAAGATACTCAGTATCCGTCTGCAAATTTAGACTATTCTTCTGCCTCTTAATATGTAAAATTTCCGAAATTAACCGTTTGTGTAAATGTGGTTCTTTGTCTAATATTTCAACGTTATCCCAATTGAAATCATGGTTATATGTTATTCTGTGGTCTGTTATAACGGAATGGTTCGTCGTGTTTCTCCGTATATGATTTTTATGTTCTGAAATTCTAGTATGTAATTGTCTTTTAGTCTGTCCCACATATGACGCATCGCAGTTATCACAATTAATTTTATAGACCACATTGCTGTGAGTCGATTTTGGACAGGAGTCCTTATGAACTTTAATGAATCTATTCAATTTATTGAGACATTTAAGTCTCTGGTAAAGTTCTTAAATTGTTCTGATATTGTAGGGACGTACGGTATCGTGAAATAAGAAACTCTTTCCGGTTCGACTATCTGTTTTGTGTTGTCGAGATTAGAATTAATCTTATGAAATAGGGTCTTAAGGCGTTTGTGGGACGCTGCGGTGGTGCGCGGTTATACGCGTAGTTTATATACTAGTTCGCAGATCTTAATCCAAAGTTGTAGGTAGAGAAATGAATGTTTTTGTCATTAGGAATATAATTTATTCTGTTCTCTCCATTCCCGTCTTACATTTGTGCCAACGATTTTCTTTATTACAATTGCGGTTGCGCGTTTGGTAATTGTTGTTTAATAGCACTTTACGTGCCCTTCCTCCCCGCTTCTTTGTTTGCGTTGCCGTGTCAACGTAGCTTTTCCGGGGTCTCGTCTGCGTGGCAATGCTCTCCTTTCGCGGCGTCCTTCGTAGTGGCGAAATGAGCGGAGGAGGGTACCACTGGATCGGAGGCGTGGTACTCCGTGGCCGTCCGATGTCCGGAGTGATCGGTCGACCTCTCCTAATTTCTGAACTGGTTCGCCCGGGGCTGGTCTTTGGCGGGCAGGCGCCGAACAGTGCTTGCAGCCGGGCCTGAGTGTCCTTCCTTTTCTTCCCGGGGCCGCCCGGGAGGTGTTTCTGCTTGGACAGTGGTAGTGGGGCTCCTGGAGCCGGTTACTCGTCCCTGGCGTATGGCGGACTGGCGCCAAGGGTCAGATCTATAGTGCCCAGCGGATACAGCGGCTGAGCTCCTGGTGGATGCGGCGATCGTTCGCCGGTTGCTGGAGGCGACTGGACGCCTGATGCTGAAGGCGACCGAGCGCCTGGTGCTGGAGGCGACTGGACGCCTGATGCTGAAGGCGACGGAGCGCCTGACGCTGGAGGCGACTGGGCGCCGACTTTTCTCCGCTTAGCCGCGGTGAGATGTAGCGGCGCCGGGCGAGTCTTGCGCCGCGAGATAATCTCGACCTTTGATGGCCGAGTTGAGGATGCCCCGTCCGGTTTGCGAGACGTGGTGATGCGTTGCACGTCCGGCTTCTAGCGCCGAGAACTTCCTCTATTGTCAAGAGTTAGCGTCTAGCGTTTTCTTCTGCCTCTTTCTCCAACGTTTTAGCGACTTGCGCTTGAAAGTAGGCGACTGGCGCCTATGACTTTCTTCGTACTTTCTCTGCAGGGGGTCTGACCTATATTCCGGCCGGACGGCTTTCTACTTGCAGGTTGGCCCGGGCGCCTTGCGCCGACTAGCGGCGTCTCCCGCACTACGCGCGAACGGGCGAGCGCTTGCGAGAAACGTTAATATTTCGCAAATATCGCGCTGCCGTAATTTTGTGGCTGCTGTAGGCCGCCACAGCGTTCATTTAAGACTTTAAAGACGAACTCCAGAGGATAGCCATTATCTAACAGAATTTCCACAGCGAGCTTAAAATTCTTATAGTGGAATGTCGGGTGAGACAATAAAATTACTCTGTCGAATAAGCCCATAGCGGTGCCTCTTTTCTGACATAAAGGATGATTCGAGAGGAAGTGTAAATATCTCCCCGAAAACGTAGGTTTATGATACCAATCGAAAATCAGTTGATTATCGACTAAAATCATGGTTATATCCAAGAAATTGAGTCTGTTATCCACTCCAATCTCCATCGTGAATTGTACACGTGGATGGAAAGTATTGAAAATGTTCAGCGTGTGATCGAGCAAATCGGAGGGTGCTGCTAAAGCGATGTCATCCACGTACCTCACGAAAAATGGGGGTGTGAAAGTCAAGGTTCCAAGGGCTCTAGTTTCCAAGTCCTGTAAAACTATGTCTGCTATTATCGGTGAAAGAGGGAAACCCATGGGCGTGCCAAAGGTTTGTCGATGAATCGTTCCGTTAAAAGTGAAATACGTAGAATTTAGAATTAATCTAACGGCTGTGATAAACTCAAATTTCGATATGGTACAATTCGCCGAAATGTAATTCCATCTAGAAGAGACACTTTCGATAGCCAGGTCAATAGGAACATTGGTGAACAAAGACGTGACATCCAAAGAAATCAAAGAGAAATCCTTATTGATACGTACATCAGAAAGTTTTTTAATTAGTTCAAAACTATTATTGATGTGGCTATGTGCAACGGGAAAACTTTTGAGCATTATGCCATGGATAAACGAGGCTAGATTGTACAAAGGGCTGTTAAGAGAGGAAACGATGAGTCGGAAAGGGCAATTAGGTTTATGGATCTTAGGAAGTCCATATGCTCTCGGTAACACTCCGTCGCTACAAAACAGAAATCTGTAATTGGAGGCCGAGATGAATTCAGACTCTTTCCACCTCTTCAATAAGTCTCGTAGACCTGATGTGAGCTTATTTATCGGATCTTTTTTAACTACCATGTACGTGTTATTATCATTCAATAATTCTTCAATCTTTTCAAAGTACACGTCTCTATCTAGGGCGACCGTAATGTTTCCCTTATCCGCATGGGTGAAAATAAGATTGTCGTTATGTTTTAAAAAAGTATTTGAAACAGAAATTAATTGTTTTAGGAGTGTATTAAATTCACCATTAGGAATCGAGTAATTAGGGAGATTGTTGATAATGTTCACTGCGCGGTTTCTGATAGCCATTTGTGTTAACGGAGGAAGTTTAATAAGATTGCTTTCAATGTTTTTTATAAATTCTGTGGTTAGTTTGTTATTATTGTAGATAGGAAGACTAAAATTATCTCCTAATTGTAGAAGGCTCTGTATGTCCAACGGCACAGCGGTGGAGGACAGATTAACAAACCACTTTTCATTGATGTGTAAAAAAGGTTGTTCTTTATCTTTGAACGTATGTGGATCAATAACAATCTCCATTTCGTGACACTGTGTGTTTTCAAGGTTATTGAATGGATTGAAATGAAAACGACCTCCCTTAGTGGAGGCAAGTGGATGAGTAGGAGAACGGTAAAAATAATGTATCGGTTTTATATCTCTAATCTTAGCACTATGTTTTGTCAATAAGCGGTCAAATTTCTCACTGTTTGTCGCGCTGGTTAATAAAAAAGGAGTGCAGTGGTCCTTGTTGTTTGGTGAAAGAAGTATTGCAGACAGATAATGGAATGTCGCGGTATAATAAGCGCGAAAGCTTATAGATCTGAGTGTGTGCAGATCTGATGTGTGAATATGTGTCCGACAGTTCAATTCGTAATAACTTCTTACTAAAAAGGTGTCTACAATGTTTAAAGTCATTTGCGGATTTCTGGCTGAAAAAGTCGGTACTCAAACGAAAGTTAGACAAATGCGGAGGTATGATGTTAAATCTAATGCATTTACGTAAGAATTCGGTCTTAATCTACTTTTAATGATGGATTTATTGTATTTGATCCATGATTTAAACAATAAGATAGTATTCTGTCCAAAAACGCAACTAATGTAATGAAAACAGGAATGGAAACGCATTTTTTCAGTCTGCGTGTAATAAAATTAAATATAAATAAGGCTCTCAAATTAAAAATCTATTAATGATTAATTTCTGGTTAATTTTAATTTAATTTGTTGCGCTGAGGACGGCTAAAAGATTAGCCGAAACGTCCGCTTTACGTTTATTTATGTAACATTGAGTTATTTCTGTAATATACTTTTATGCGCCTCTAATACTGCGCTGGGCTCTTATTGCCAATATATCCCATTAATAGATTTTTAACTCTTGAAGTTTCTCATTTACCTTTTTGTGCCATTGACGACCAGCCTGTTTAAGACCATATAAGGCCTTTTTCAAACGACAAACCTTCTCGCCGCTTTGAAGTTGTTTCAACATCTCTTTTGCTCGGTCCTTTATGTCTGTCTTGCTTCTCTTTGTAGCGATCTTATTCAGACATTCAATGAGTAGTTCGGGTAGTTCCATGTATGTTTCCTCTTCAATGGTACCGTGTAGGCGGTCGTTATATCGATTTGATGCACCTTCAAATCGTATTTGATCGCAAGAGCGAGTAACAGGCGCATGGATCCTAAACGAGCGACGGGGGTAAAGGTATCATGGAAATCAATTCCGGGTCGCTGTGCGAACCCCCTTGCCACGAGTCGTGCCTTTCTTCTTTCGACTCGTCCATCTGAGTCGTATTTGTTCCTAAGTACCATTCGATATCCGATTACGTTGTGGTTCTTGGGTCGATTTACGATTATCCACGTATCGTTCTTAATCAGACACTCTACTTCCTCAATAATCGCATTCATCCATTCTTCCTTATCTGGTCCACTTAGTGCTTGTAGATAAGGAACTTCCGAGTGAGGACTAATTAAGTTCGCTTCCAATGCGTCCGAGATATTCTATTCCTCATTTTCAAGACCTTCCACCATTTCAAGATCGATCCCCTGCCCGCTTGGTTCAGGGGAATCGTTTTCTTCTTGTAGGAGTTGATATAGTTTCCGTGGACGACCTGGTTTCCCTGTAAGAATTTTTCTAGGTTTTCCGGGAGCTCTCCTGACCGTTTCGGTTATGACTTCGTGCTCTTCTGTCGGAATATCATCTTCCTGCAGTTCATTTTCCGATTCCACATTACGATTGCTATCTGTGTGAGACTCGAAAAAATTCGGTAGTAATATCTCCTCTGAATTGTAAGTCGAATTTTGATCCCGATTCTGCGCTGACAGTGTTGATTCCTTAGGATTTTCCATGGTTATGTCGGTATCAATGAACTTTATATCTCGTGTTGTGGTCACTCTCTGCTTATTCGGGACCCACATTCGATAACTTCTAGACGATTCATCGTATCCAAGGAAAATGCATCTTATTCCTCGCGGTTCAAGTTTTCCTTTACTAGGAGTCTTGTCCAACATATAGGCTAATTCTCCGAAGGTTCGCATGTGCTTTACACTTGGTCGTTCCCCGTACCATAATTCATATGGTGTTTTGTCCTGTAATGTCCTTGTGATGCACCGATTTCTAATCAAGTTAGCTATAGCTATCGCTTCTGCCCAAAAGGGGGTTGGAAGTTTCGATTGCGTCAACATGCAACGCGCCATTTCTATGAGAGTGCGGTTCTTCCTTTCCGCCACCCCGTTCATCTGAGGTGTATATGGCGTCGTGAGTTTTCGTACAATTCCCTCCTCCTTCGATTATTAGGTCGATATGTGAGTGTCCCTTTGTTCGGTCCGCGATGGCTCCGGTACGGCGAGAAGCTGGGCGCCGATGAAGAAGTGTCCGGGTGTAAGTGCGGTGAAGTCGTCGGGGTCGTCGGATAAGGTGTGGAGTGGCCTTGAATTTAGGCAGGCCTCCACTTGTGTGAGGAAGGTGCTGAACTCCTCAAATGTTAGCGTGGCTTCCCCGATGACTCGTCTCAAGTGGTGTTTTGTAGATTTGACGGCCGCCTCCCAGAGCCCCCCGAAGTGCGGCGCGGCGGGTGGATTGAAGTGCCATCGCACTCCCTGTGAACTCGTGATGTGCGCGATGCGACTGCCGTCGGACGTTGATGCTTGGAAGAGTTTTCTCAATTCTTGGTCTGCTCCAATAAAGTTGGTGCCGCAATCAGAGTATAAGTCCGTGCACAAGCCGCGACGTGAAGTGAATCGGCGAAAGGCGGCTAAGAAGGCCTCGGTTGTATAGTCCGAGGCCAACTCTAAGTACACGGCTCGTGTACAAAGGCACACAAAAATGGCGATGAAGCCTTTGTACGCTCGATGTCCTCGCCCTTTGGACGTCCGGATTTGGAACGGGCCGGCGTAGTCCACGCCGGTGCGGAGGAACGGGCGTCCAGGAGTGACTCTGCCGCGAGGAAGATTCTCCATCTGTGGTTGCGGTGCGGTGGCTCGCCACCGGGTACATCACGCATCGGTGGAGCAGTTGCTTGACGACGGCCCGTCCTCGCGGAATCCAGACTCGTTGACGGAGCAAGCCCAGCGTGAGCTGTACTCCGCCGTGTAGAGTTTTTTGGTGGCACGAGTCTACCAGAAATCGAGTCAGCCATGAAGTTGATGGGGCGATCATCGGGTGTCGTTCGTCGTTTGACAGGATGGCGTGCTTGAGTCGCCCTCCGACTCTCAGCACGCCGTCATGATCCAGGAATGGGCTCAGCTTTGATAGAGGGCTGCGGTGGGCGACGATGCAGTTGGCGCTTAGAGCGGCGATTTCGTTGGCGTAGTGTATTGCCTGCACCACGCGGAGCCATCGGTGCAGCGCTTCATCGAGCTCGGCCGGTTCGAAAACCGGCTTTGGTGTTGCGTCGCCGGGAAGTCGTTCGTGAGCGGCTGAGCGTCGCCATCGAAGGCACCACGCTGTCACCCTGAGAAGCCGGTGCAAAGAGGAAAATCTGAGCAAATTCTCGGGCTCGATTTCCTCGTTGGCGGCGGCGTGGTGCGTGGACGCTTTCTTCTCGGGCGGTTCGCCCTTGCGAGCCTCCAGGTTCTTCTCCGGCCAGCAGCGTTCGTCCTTCAGAAGCCAGTTGGGACCCGTCCACTACAGCTGATGGAGTACAAGCTCGCTGGGAGCTATTCCTCTTGATGCGCAGTCAGCCGGGTTTTCTCGTCCAGGTATGTGTCTCCACTGGGCCTCCGGGAGCAGCGTCTGGATCTGGGCGACTCGGTTGGCCACGTACGTCTTCCACTTCGAAGCGGGTCCTTGGATCCAATAGAAGGTGACCTTGGAGTCGGACTAAAGAAATATTGGCGCTGCAAAAATACTCAACACAATGCGGAGATGGTGAGTAAGCGTCACTAATAAAGATGCAGCGCAAAGTTCAAGGCGCGGTAACGATATTTGTTTAATCGGAGCAACTTTGCTTTTTGCACCTAGGAGGTGGATCGTCGCGATACCGTTGGTCACGGTGCGGAGATACACGGCGGCGGCGTAGCCTCTCTCAGAGGCATCCGCGAAACCGTGTATTTGGAGGGTTGAGGCTTCCTCTCCCGTGCGAAACCAGCGGTGAACCCGTATTTGTTCGAGTTGCGGAAGCTCCTCGAGGAGGAGTCGCCACTGTTGGGCATCGGATGGTGGAAGCGGAGCATCCCAATCCAGTCCTTGGAGCTAGGCGGATTGGATTAGGATCTTCGCGCGTCTAATTACTGGAGCCAGCTAGCCCAGCGGATCGAAGAAACGCGCTGTCTCTGCGAGGACTCGCCTCTTCGTGTATTCGGTCATCGTGTGGGGTTGGATCGCGAACGCAAAATGGTCGTTGCGCGCCTGCCATCGGAGACCCAGCGTGGGATGGAGCTCATCCTCCCAGGTGTGCTGAGCTTTGAGGAGCCGGTGCTTCTGCGGGACTCCGGTGAGGGTCTCCTCGCAGTTGGAAGCCCATTTTCGCAACGGAAACCCGCCCGCCATGCAAAGTCCGCGGAGTTCGTGCTGCAGCGTTGCTGCCTCTGACTTCGTGTTGGCGCCCGATACGATGTCGTCGACGTAACAGTCACGTCGAAGAGCGGCGGCACCGAGAGGAAAACGAGATTCCTCGTCGTCGGCGAGCTGACGCAGAGTTCGAATCGCGAGGATCAGCGCGCACGCGAGACCGTATGTTACGGTGTTCAAGCGGTATTCCTGGACCTCACGCGTGTTGTCGCGACGCCATTGCACGCGCTGGAAGTCACAGTCGTCGGGGTGCACGAGAATTTGGCGGTACATCTTCTCGATGTCCGCCACGATGGCGTAGCGATGCCACCGCCAACGGAGGAGGACGTCGGCGAGCGCGGGAAGGAGGTTAGCTCCCACGAGGAGCTGCGAGTTCAGCGATTCTCCTGATCGGATGCGCTGCGACCCATTGAAAACAACGCGAAGTTTGGTGGTGATGCTCGACTCACGCAACACTCCGTGATGTGGTAGGTAGCAGATCCTGTTGCCCTTGACGTTTGCGGTTGACTCTTTGCTGATTTCGCTCATGTGTTTCAGGTGCTCGTACTCCAGCATGAACGAGCGGTATAAGTCGCCGAATGTAGAGTCCCAGCTGCTTTTCCGCTCCATTGCGGTCAGCAGTCTCTCGGCTGATATGCGGGTGTCTCCTAGGTTCCTTGGCGTCGTGGCGAACGGCAGTCGAACGACGTACCGTCCATTACTCAAGCGGGTGTGCGTCTGCACGAAGAACTTCTCGCACCTTTCTTCCTCGGGTGCGAGAGCGGTGGGGGCGAGGGGAACCTCCTCTTGCTCCCAAAAGCGGCGGATCATCGTTGTGAGGTCGTGTTCTGCGGTGCACTGGAGTGAGTTAAGGTGACCATGCAGCGTCGCAACGCTGCATCCTCCCGACAAAATCCATCCCAAGATGGTGTTCTGTGCCATGGGAGCTTGCGGTCCACCCTTGCAGATTCCATCCTTGAAGATCGACGAGCAGATCTCTGCTCCGAGAAGCAGTTTGACTGGGTCGGTGGCCATGTATTCCGGGTCGGCTAGTAGCAGTCCCTTGATGTGTGGCCATCCTTTGCGTTGTGGAACTTCGATACGAGGAGAGGCGCGGAAGCACAAAGGCGACAACGGAACACGTCTCTCCGGTCACTCTTGACGTGACTTTGAGCGCTACCTTACCACACGAAGCACCGGACAGCGATCCGCCGATCCCGAAGATCGTCACGCAAGAGTGATTTCGTTGGAGGCGTAGGCGTTGCACTAGCGATTCGGTGACGATGGATACCTCGGATCCCTGGTCGATTAAGACGCGAACGGAATGAGGCTCTCCGTAGCGGTCAGCGACGAGAACGCGCGCGGTCGCGAGAAGAATCGCTTTGCGGTCATCGCTTTGTTTAATTGCGGAGAGAGCGGTTTGCATCGGTAGTCTTCGAGATCGCGTACGCATCGTGCAACATCGAGTGATGCCGCCCCTTGCAAGACCAGCAATTCCTGGTCGATTGACACCTCGCAACAGGATGACTGCCGAGGCAGTTGTAGCACAGTCGATGCGCTTCGACGAAGGATCGACGTTCGTTGACGGGCTTCGCTTTGAACTGCCCGCACACCATGAGCGCGTGTCGCTCCTTGCACAAGGCGCATTGTGCCGCGTTGGATTCGTGTCTAGTGAAGTGAGTTTTCGCGGGCTTCGATGAGTCTCCGGAGACCTTGACGGTTTTCGGTTTCGCGGCGTTAAGCGTGAGCATTCGCTTAGTGATGAAGTTCAATAGTGTCTCGTGATTCGGAGGCTCGAATGAATCGCTCGTGGATGATTCCCACTCGAGCCTAGTGCGCGCATCGAAAAGTTCAACGACCAAGTGATTAAGGAGGTCCATCCCGTGCGATTCAATCGGCCGCCCGATGTTTTTTTGCGCGTTCACGGCGGTCGTTACGGCGTGATAAACGCGGCTCAGTTCTTCCGCGGTTTCGCCTTTCATTTTTGATACGGCGGAGAATGTGGCAAAGTTCGACCGAATGAGTTCTTTCTTGTTCTCGAAGTGCTTTTTCAAGATTGCCCAAGCGCGTAATTCTCCCCGGTAACCGCTAACGGACGTATCAATTTTTCCGCAGGTCCTTGCAGGCACGAACGTAGATAATGGAACCGTTCGATGGGAGAAACTGCGGAATTTGTACCGATCACGGACAGGAATAAATCACGGAAGGACGGCCAGTCTTCATACGCGCCTGAGAACGAAGGTAACTTGATTTTTGGCAACGCGGTTTTTAACGAGCGATCGCTATTTTACTGCTCGTTAGACGACGCCGATGGAGGAGCAGCAGCTCGGTGCTGCTCCGCATATTCGGCGAGCTTGCTGCGTTGTTGAACGTAAGTATTATCTACGGCATCAACAAAAGCAGTCGCGTACTCACTCTCGCTGTATCTTTCCTTATAGCTGGTGCGGATGAGCTCATGCTGTGTCTCGAACTTGGCCTACAGTTGATCCAGGATCTTGATCCGGGCCTCGATGCTGCCGAGGTTGATGCCAGCTGCGCCTAGCTTGCGTAGATTTTCCACCGACCTTGACATGCGACCGTGGATGTCGCGTTGAGCTTGCAGCAAATTGTTTAAGTCGGCGCACATTTTGTAATGTTTGTCTGTCCTTTTTCAGGTCTCACTCACAAACTCGCAAATGCCGGCGATGATCCGGCTCGAAGGACTAGAATATGTTCGAGAGCGAGGCGAAATAGGACGAGTGTGCGAGGATCTTTTGGTTCGCGGAAAATAAATCTCGCGAGTACAATTCACGTTCTTTAGTTATAATCAAATAATTAACACAATAACAAATTATACAAAAGTTCCAGAAAAGAGCTCGGTCGGTTATAGGCGGTTTCACAAGGAGAATAGCGGTTGTCGTAAGCGGTTTCACAAAGAGAATAGCGGTTGTCGTAAGCGGTTATCAAAGCGGTTATCAAAGCGGTTAAACGTAAGCGGTAACTCTGTGCGTTTTCAGCGAGTGTCGGGCGCTCCTCAAGAGCGGGCCCTTTTATTGCGGTTCTTTAATCTCTCGCTGCCAATAAGTTTGAACCTCCGAGTTCGGTTCAAAGATTCAACGCGGCGCCAAACTTCATCGGCCGCCCCTTGAAATATCGGAGCGAGATGAGACTCAGAGCGAGTGATAGGCCGGTGGCCCGTACGTCACGGGCTACGTCACGGCCTCGCGTGTGCCGGCAGCCGTTTATCGCGCGGCTAACCGACTAAGTTGTTTGCGTGTTTTCTTGTTGAACTTGTTTGTCACATGGGCTTCAAAAGTCAAAAAACACCAAAAAACCTTAAATAATAACATCGATAAGAATATTGTTTTTCGACTTTGATCGTGATGGAATAATAATGCGAAGCCCATGTGACAACGAAGAAATTAATTTACATGTAATTAAATGCAATCTCAAACACTCGGCCATGCTAGTACAAGCTCGTCCTCGAGCGTCTAATCGTTGAGCTTATAATCCTTGAGCTTTTGAGGTAATTTTTTTTATTCGTGTCGACCTTCGTAATCTACTCCCTTTTATTGCATTCGCACTTGTTCAAGATTGAAACGTTTAATTTAATCGATAAATTTAAACTGTAAATTCAACCAACAAATCTGAACGGTAAGAGCCGGAATCAAAACCTGAGCGAGAATAAACATCGTCGCGATCAGCCGATCAGCTCGTGATCGCGTGATCAAAACAAAGAAAAAGAGTGACAAACACCTAGATTCTCGAACATTCGGTGCCGAAAATATCCTATTATGGAAATCGGTCGACCGCGACTCTTTCCGTCGCTATTCAGTCTGCCGCTGACGACGATTCGAGCTGGTCGTTAGCAATCGATCATAATTTCTCGTATCATATTACCTCGTGTCGTATTCTCGCTCGTGTCGTGTCGCGGTACTCATAGACAAATTTCTCGCATTTCTTGTCGTTTCATTCGCTCGTGTCGTATGCGCTTTCGTCATTCTCGTTGTAAATTCTCAACCGACCTTCTAGCATACGATCGAGCATCGAACTCAGTGCGAAAGACGCTCATTGTCTGTATTACTACCTGCTCTATACTTATTAAGTTGTGATTGTTAAGAGTGTGGAGTCCGAGAGTCGACGCGCGTTAACCGTTCCGCGAATGTCCTTTGCCTCGCGCCAAGCAACATCCGGCGTCCGCGTGCAAGATATCCGTTCTCGCGAGAGCCTCGAACAAGAAGCTCTACAAGATTTCCGACACGCGTCGAAGGCAGTCATTAACAGGACATTTTGAAGATTTCCGTTGGAGTCGCGGAATACATGCCGTCGCTTGCTCCTATTATTCAACATTAAACGAATATTGAAAACAATCTACACTCGAGTCTTTTCTGAACTCTCCTTATCCTCCAGCGGATCTACGGATTCGCGTTACACACCGCTTCTCGCTCATCTCTGAGCGTTTCTCAAGATTCGGGCGATCTCGTCGAGGTCGACTCCCGAACAACACTTACATTAGTTTTCTGACAATCATTTTTAGGACATTCTGTTTCGGACATTTCACTCACACTCACATTCACATCATTATATGTTCTAACATCGTTATTACGTGACTTCGGTACATTGTCTTCTTGTTGTATACGCGCTTCGTCCTCGGAGGAAGTATCAGGGCCACTCCCGTCATTGTTGCTATCGTCATCCGACTCGACCCTTTCGGCTTCCCATAGTTTTAGTTGGCTTGCATGGGCTGTTGCTGCACCGCCCTGGCACGTTATCGTTTAAGTCACTAACGAGATACGTATCGCTCGATAATTTACGCACGATGACTAGAGGGTCTCAATACCTCGACTATAATTTCGTTGACTCACCCGTTGCGATCGGTGCAGTCTTCATATAAACAAGGCAACCCACATCAAACTCTACGTTACGTATTCGATTCGCGTCATATCGAATTTTCATCTTAGCCTGTTCTTTAGCGATTTTGCGTTTCGCTTCTTGTAGTAATTCACTCGGATTACTATACGTACTCTCATTATCACACGTTAGTTTCCTTACTTCGCCTTCATAGCGCCTAGGCACATAACCGTACACGAGTTCAAACGGGCTCTTACCTGTGCTTGCGTTTTTCACCTCGTTTAAATCGTTGCGTATTTTACGTATTTTTTATCCCAGTCTCTCCCATCATTCTCGACAAGATTATTTTGAATTGCAGGAATTAAGGTCGCGTTTAATCTTTCGAACTGCCCATTCGCTTGGGGAAGACGCGGCGAATTTAAGGTGTGCCGAATCCTATGCTTTTTGCAAAATGTCTCGAATGAGCTTGACGTAAAACTCGTTCCTCGATCGGAAACTATTCTCGTTTGAGCACCGTACTCTTGAACAATCTCGTCGAGAATGCGCACGACACTTGCTGTTTTCGTATCTTTTACCGCACGAATTATCACGAGTTTCGTAAGATTGTCTATTATCGCAAACATATATCTGTTTCCGCGGGTGCTCGTAACAAACGGTCCTAGGTGATCTATGTGTATGACAGCGGAGGGTCTATGTCCTGGAGTAATAGGATGGAATTCCCCGGCTTGTCTACCCGGTACCGATTTACTCGCGATGCATTGTAAACAGGCGCGGATGTGACGTTTCACATACGACTTTATTCGAGTAATAATGCTCCATTATTTGTGATACGGTACGATCTATACCTTGATGACTTTTTAAATCGTGAAATTGGACAACGAAATTTTTCTTCATTACTCTCGGAACTACATAAAGTAAACGATCATTTCTCATTTTATATACAATCCCTTCTACTAACGAAAAATCGGTTACAACACTTTGCTCGTGTTTAGTACGTTTGTTTTTAGGCTTCTCTAAAATCTTTTTCTTGTTTAAGATCTCACTATCGGTATATTGATACATCATCACTGTATCTTCCTCGTTATTAATCGACATTACGGATAAATTATCGAGACTATCGCGATTCTTGACGGGCGCTCTACTTAACGCGTCTACGTGAGCAAGTCGTACACCCGGTCAGTGCACAATTGTCGTAACCCGACCAATCTCTAAATATATTAAAAGATAAAACAAGTAAAGTAGAACAGAAAAGATTGAGAAAGAGCTGACTAAAGCAAAGCATTAGAATCAGGGAAAGAGCCCAAGGAAAAGTAATTAAGAAAGAATAAAAGAGTATTAATAAAATGAAAGTAAGACACGGTCAAGTTCTCGGAAGCTGAGTAAGCAGCTGACGAGACAGCTGACGAGCGGAGCACGAGACATGCTCCGGTCAGGGACATCACACTCCTCCCTAATCAACGACCTAATTAATTAATATATATTGAGCGCGAGATGCACCGAAGCTAGCTCAGTAATATAGCTCATTAACATCGCTCGCTACTCGCTCGCTCAGATCAACATTATCGATATACCGTACGTATCGCGCCCGACTATTATAATCGCAAATAAGTAAAAGTGTACAAAAACCTGTGAAATATATCAATTTCTACCTAACGTCCGGGAGTGTCTTAATTCGAGCGTGGATCCTAATCCTTTGGGCGTATAAATCCCTAAAGACCTCTTCCTTAGCGGCTAGAGGCACAACATTAATTTTATAATCATATTTGCTGAGTAGGTCATTCCACCGAATCCTTTGTGGATTCAACGTCTTTTGCGTGCTCATATAGCACAATGCCTGACAATCAGTGACGATCGTAAACGGAATGTTCGCAAGCATTGTACGTAATCACGAAACCGCCCAGACTATTGCTAACAACTCCAATTTGCTACTATGGTAGTTACTCTCGGAGATACTTGTGCGTCGACTTATCGCGTAAATTAATCGTAATTTTCCCGCCTCATCTTTCTGCATCAACATGGCAGCTAACCCTGATGAACTTGCATCGGTGTGCAGCTCCGTTTCGGCACGAGGATTAAATAGTTGAAGCACGGGCTTCTCGATAAGTTTTGATTTTAATAATTCAAATGCGATACGTTGCGGCTCATTCCATTAGAATTTTACGGTCGTTTTCAAAAGGTGATGTAGCGGCTCTGCAATTTGTGCGAATCTCGATATAAATTTTCTGAAGTAACTCGTAAGCCCCAGATATCGACGTATATCGTGGACGTTTTGTGACGGAGGAAAGTCATTTATCGCGCCTACCTTGTTAAGTCCCGGAGCGATGCCATTTGCCGAGATCTCATGCCCTAGATACGCCACCGTTTGATACAAAAATTTACATTTCGCGAGTTTTATCGTTAGACCGGTTTTTCGTAATGCCTCGAATACGGATTTTAATTTTGGCTTGAAATCATCCCAACTTGTTCCCGGAATTGGAATATTATCTAGATAAAATAAAACTATGCTATCTCGCAGAGATCCTAATGCTTGATGCATGGCTTTCGAGAAATACGCAGAGCCATTCATAAGACAGAAAATTATACGTGTGAATTCGGCAGTCTCTTCCAATATATCGTTAAGTTATAATTCAAGTTATAATCGCGGTTTTCTCGCGCGCATCTTTACTAAGAGGAATATGAAGGTAACCGTGAGCCAAATCCAAAACAATAAATAATGTACTGTCTCTAATTAAAGCCAAATGATCATCGATATTCGGTAATGGAAAGTGAACCCGTTTTGTTTGTTGATTCAACTTTCGAAAATCTACGCAAAGTCTCGATTCGCCCGTTTTCTTTTTAACTATCAACACCGGGCTAGCAAAAGGGGATTGAGTTTCGGTAATAATTCCCGCTTCGCGCCATTTGTTTAAAATTTCTTTTATCTTGCTACGCTCTCTTTCCGTCGTTCAATACGGTTTACTATGTACAGGTACCGACGCTTCCCTGAATTGAATGTCCATTTCGATATTTGTTGCACATCCTAAATCGTGCATACTCGTCGACACGCAATCGCGGTACTCGTTGATGACTTCGCACAACTCGTAAGCGATTTCCTCGGATTGTTCTGGTCCCACGTTGATATCTTGAAGTATAACGACAGGGGTTCGCTTGCCGGTTTAGCGTTTGGTAAGAGACGCGACACCTCACCTCGTATGTGGCTGTTATGCCCCTTTTTCACAATATTCTCACGGCTTCCGAGATTGAGAATAAGTACGGAGTACGTATCATAACGGTCGGCTACGTCGATGAAACTGATCATCCTCGATGGTAAGGTAGTATCTTGCGACGTTGACGGATACGATGGCATTGGCTCCAGTCGATCAGGTAGATCTCGATTGCGACTGAAGGTAAGAGTATCACCTACCTTGTGATACTCGACGTAAGTTTTATCGGTAAACGTACGACCGATAATAGTATCGACCGATTGGGCCGAATCCGGTACTACCCGCATATCGACATCCGAAACTTTTACGTCGTCAATAATGATAGTCGCTGTTACGATTCCCGGACTTGCCACCACGAATTCGGGCGGTCCGAACCCATTCAACTCGGTCACGCGTGGGATCACCGTAAATTGTTTTGTTATCACTTGCGTCGCTTATATCGTACATTCGGAACTTCCCGTATCAATGAATGCGTCGATTTTACGTCCGTTAATTTCCGCCACTTTCATATTAGGTGTACAACTTTGCTTCCGCCGTTTTCCTATAGATGGCTTTAGCGGTAAGTAGTGGTCGAAATAAATAGATCATAGACGTCATGCAATAAACTTGGGCATCTGTCAAAATAACCCCATAGAAACATTAGTCGATTTGTGTCTGCATCATAAAGTTATTCTCGATTGAAAATGTCAGTTTACGAGCCAAATTCTCGTCATTTGCGGGAGGTTTTAATTTTCTGCTTCAATATGAAGAAATCTGAGGCTCAGGCTCATCGAATGCTCTCAAATACTTATGTTGATGCCGCTATTAGTGAAAGAACGTGTCGTGAGTGGTTTCAACGCTTCAAGAACGGTGATTTTCACGTCGAAGACCGGCATAGCGGTGGAAGAGAGAAGGTTTTCGAAGATGCAGAATTAGAGGCATTACTTAATGAAGACTCGAGTCAAAGTCAAGAAGAATTGGCACGATCATTGGGAGTGACTCAACAAGCAATTTCAAAACGCCTCAAAGACATGGGAATGATTCAGAAACAAGGAAATTGGGTGCCGTACGAGTTGAAACCGAGAGATGTTGAACGGCGTTTGCTTGTTTGTGAACAGTTGCTTGAAAGGCAAAGACGGAAGGGACTTCTGCATCGCATTGTGACTGGGGACGAAAAATGGGTTCATTACGATAACCCCAAGCGCAGAAAATCATGGGGATATCCCGAAAGCATCACTAACCAATTCTTCCTCCTCATTTTGATTCAATACACACAATCAGCTATTATCTTGCGGAAAGTCAAGGAAAAAGAGGGACGAGCCTCTTCTCCATCTTCAAGTGATATCAATAAAGAATAGTATTGAGAGGACACATTGAAGATATCTATATCAGTTAGTTACCAGATTCTAAGGGCCACAGTACAAGCTTTTCCGTAATACATTATGTTAAGTACTGACCATAAATTTAAACTTGTATACAACTTTAAACTTCAGTCAACGCACAAAGCTTGTACATTGCATCAAGCTTGTTACATTACAATTGTCTTTGTGCGTTGACTGAAGTTTAAGGTTACGTACAAATCTGAGTTTGTAGTCAGTACTTAACATAATGTAACGTGTTACAAAAAAGCTTGTGCGGTAGCCTTAATTCTTTAATTTTTAATAATATTGTTATGTTGTAAGATATTCAGAAAGGATATAAAACTACAATATTAACAGATTATAAAAGTTTTATCGAATCTTTACAGAAAAACTTGTGCGGTTGCCCTATTAATAATATTGCTATATTGTGAGATTCAAAAAGGATGTAAATACGATATTATCAAATCATAAAAGTTTTGCCCATCAATCAATATAAGTTATAGCAAGGAGAGTTCTAACCCATGGCCCTCTGGGGGGGGGGGGGCGAGGGGAAACCCGCGCGAGGGTATGACGTCACGCGGGGGTACCGCGGCGAAACCGGTTGGCGAGGGGTCCGCGGAGGGGGGAGGGAACGCATGCGTCCGCGAGTAGGTGTAAGAGAGATAGCGCGAGGCGTCAGCAATGTGTGGGAGAAAGATGGCGCTAATGATCTGCATGCACGTGGATGATGCGAGATACTGCGTTCGCAAAGCGGTGCGAGAAGGATAGCATGAGGCGTTCGCAATGTGTGGGAGAGGGATAGCGTTCGCATGCACTTAGGAGTAGGATAGCGCATGAGTAGGAAAAGGATAGCGTTCGCATTGGCGTGGGAAAAGGACGGCGTTTGCATGCACTTGGGAGAGAGAGAGAAAGAGATAGCGCGAGGCGTTCGCGTGTAAGAAAAGGAAAGAACAAGGTGCATAAATAATTGACATTTTTATATATAATAATGTTTTATTTTAAAATTGTGTATATCATATAAACGTGCGCGCGTGCGTGCGTGCGTGCGTGTGTGTGTGTGTGTGTGTGTGTGTGTGTGTGTGTGTGTGTGTGTATGTGTGTGTGTATGGTTAAAAAATAATAATAATAATATAAAAATATAAAAAATATAAAAGATATAAAATATAATATAAAAAATACTATTGTTGTTACTAATAATATGCAGCTGCTTTTGGAACAGAAAAACAAGTGTTATTAGTATATTAATCTAGTTTGAACGTACTAAAATTTTAAAAAGAAGATATTTACAGTTTGTTACGTCCTGGCGACTCCACGATTCCTTCCTTCCGCGACGTTGCGGCATAGTCGATAGGTGATAAAAATGAATTGCTCAGTAAATAGAGCATCTTGCGCCACACATTTCTTTAAACATTTAGTCACTTGTTAATATCTATATCTATGAGTAACCGTGAGAAAGACGCGAGAGACCGGTGACGAAACCGCGCCGGTCGCCTAAAAATAAATAAAAATCAGTAGATACCCTTGCAATAGAATTTTTCAGCGGAAGAATAAATTGATACCGAAAATATAATAAAATTCCTTCTAATGAAATATCTGACAAGTACAACTAAATCAATAATGATGAAACTTCTGTAACGAAATATTCAGTAAATACAGCTGCACTAATATTGATAAAAATAATCATAAGTAAGTAAGACTTTTTCTAATCAGATCACATGCGCAAGGGAAATCTAATGCTCAAGAGACTCTGAACTGATATCGAGATCACCAATCGACGATCACCACGGGTAAAAATTCGAAAAGTAGGAGAAACACCCCGCCTAATGAGGACACTAGCACAATTTTTAATTTGTTAAGCTGAAGAATCCCCACTTCTGCGCAATTTCAATTTGTTGAAGTTTTGGAAGATTCCCACTCTTAGAATTAAAATACACCCCGAAAAGAGAATTATAAAAAGGGGACTCGAAGAGACATTGACACACTTATTCTCCGGTCTTCAGCTTCACGCAGTCTTACTCTGGGCTTTTGCACCGTAATTCGCGAGTTAGGCACTTGTGCCACCAATGTCCTCACTTGGCATCATCTCCAGAGCAACCACGAATCGAACATCGGGCTGCCGACATGAGACGCAGAGCGAAACACCGTACAAATTCGCCACCCCTCCACCTCTAAATTACTATTTAAAAAAAAGTAAGTTTAATTGAATAATTTTTCTTTTCCTCCTTTTTGTCTTGTTTCTTATTTAAATCAAAACTTTTCAAAGAATGTTTCATTCTTTTAACTCATCAACCCGTTCCGGCAATGTCTTAGAAAATTTTAAATCCTGATCTTAATCTAACATATATGCGAGTGACCAATTTTATACTTCTGACCGTTATTAACATATACACTTATTTACTTATACATATTGATTTTGATTTTATTTCTTGTTTATCCTTTAATCAAATATATTTTTATATTGTATTAACCAGTCAGAACCTAAAATGTTAACGATAGAATCTTTCCCTTGCATTCTGACTGATGTCCTCCGTATTAATGTAATACCCGTGAGCTAAAACACACACATACACGCACCGAGAAATTATAATCAACAATATTTTATATTTTTATTTTTAAATAATCATGTATATCTATTATTCATTTAAAAAAATTAATGAATTCATACTTTGTTAATTAAAATCAAAGTAACCCTTTATTAATCTCCCACTCATTCCTAGACAAAGATCGCACTTGGTCCCATCCCGTGTAAAAGAAATTAAATTCTCTTACCGAAAAGGGACACGAACATTTTATAAATGAATTATGGGGTAAAAGGGACGTTTAGGGGATGCAGCCCCGATGACTTTGACCTTGACATATGTTGTCAAGGTCACCCTCCTGAGTGACCTTCAGGAGGTTTTAGCCGTTGCTCGTTTTTTATTAAAAAGTTATTAACTAAAATATCCAACTGACTGATACACGACTATATGACATACTGAAACTGGTGATGTAGATATGTGTTATATACAAGCATTCATTACATTCCCACACAGTGATTTGTTTTGATTTGTTTTGATATTCTTACTTAGTATGTTACTCACTATATGTTGTTTATATGGCAGTCGGCATGAATTACCAAGCTTATATTTTAAAGATAGAGAGAAATTAAATTAGAAATAGGTTTGGGTTTGGTTATTTCTTCCGGAAGTAGAGCCCTAGATAGATTAGTTTACAGAAATAGTCCTACGTATACTACACATATAAACTGAAACACAAGTTTTTACATATATAAGGTGTTCAAAAATAAAATATAAGTATACTGAATTAATTATTTATTGGATATAATCTGCTCATTATCTCAAAAAAAACATCAATACGCTTATCAAAAGTATAGAGTCTTTTAAATAAAAATTCAGCAATATAATGTTGATAATGATATTTTGGAGTACCGAAACGTGGAAGATTAGCACGCATTTCTCTCCATAATCTCTCTATGTTTTGTGTATGAACTTTAGTATTAGGATCCACAAAATTTTCAGAATGGTTTACTGTTTGATGTGTATAATTTTCATTTTTGAGATCATTATAAGCACGCCAACAATCACTATAAATAATTGATCCAGGAGCAATATATTTACGAATCAATGGTAATAACGTTTTGGAACTCCGGTTTTCTACATGTACAATAAAAAATTTGTTTGTGGCACGTTCTATGCCACCAAATATCCACTGTCCTTTTAACGGCCTTTGTTAAATTTTCTTTTCCCAATTTTGGCTTTATCTATTTCTACAATAATCCCTTCTCCGCCAATTTGTTGTTGTTCTTTTATTAACCAGTCTGATAATAACTAAATATTAAAAAAGTAAAAATATAAAAATGCATGTATAAGTAACAAATATAAACATATACCCGAATATTTCATTCAAATATTAATTTACATACCTCTCTATAAAAATTTGTCCAATCAACAACAGCTTTATCATGTATTTCCAACTCATTACATATAACAGATTGTCGTGGTGGTTTAATTATTAAAAAATATCCAATAAACCGACAAATTTTTACCATATCCAAATGAGTTTTAGAAAACCAATTGTTATTCAACATACTTATTTTAAAGTTGCATGTTATCCGTTGTCTTTTTCGTCCAGATATAGTCTTATAATATTTATTAGTGCAATGCATGATAAAGCTTTTAAATATATTTGTATAAATTATAATATTTCTACATTTTGGACATTGAATATTATCACGAATAACTTGTTTATCAATAAGATACTGTATTAGAGCATCAGAATTATATGTTAAATGAAGAAATTCGTGCAAATGCATTGTATTATTAACGAAATGCACTATTATTTGTACTAATATATTGAAAAGTAAGAACTTTACGCTTGGAAGAATTAAACAAGACTGTGTCATCATAAGAATTCACTAGTACAGAAAATAATAAAAAATGAACATGAAATAGTATAAACATTGAGGGAAGGTATTCAAATGTAAACACAAAGCAATATTTCCGCGACCTGCTAACATCAATGTATATGTACACGTGAAAGTTGAAAATATATGTCTTGAAAATGTATTTTTAGCAGATTCATTTATTCGGGGGCGACGCGTGGCGCCGGGCGTAGAGTCGCGGCCTGGTAATCGAGAGATTCCAGGTTCGATTCCGCTCGGGTCCCGTCCTTCCCACATGCCTCAAAAAGAGGTTTTTCCACAGATTATCATATAAAACTCTATCCTTCCACTTCCCCACATGCCTCAGAAAGAGGTTTCACATTATCCTATAAATAATTTCTCCCAGAAACTTATTCTCACTATAACCTGTTGTTGGCCAGAATTTGTTGATTCACCCTTGCTCACAAGCGGCCAGATAAATTGAAAGAAGAAGAAGAAGAAGAAGATTCATTTATTTATGTGTAGTAAATCGAACGCATGGGCCGGGGGAAAAGGAAAAGGTAAAACTTAAAAGTTTGAAATATACCAAAGTACATGCATGGACAGGAAGCACGCACACACACACACACACACACACACACGGGGGGGGGGGGGGGTGCAAGGGGGCCTTCGGCCCCCCTCCCGCACCCACCCCGCCGGTAGGCAGGGTGGACCTCGCTTTACAATGTAGCATGTACTTTGTAAGTTGTAAAGCGAGGTCCACCCTGCCTACCGGCGGGGTGGGTGCGGGAGGGGGGCCGAAGGCTCCCCTTGCACCCCCCCGTGTGTGTGTGTGTGTGCGCGCGCGCGTGCTTCTTGTCCGTGCATGTACTTTGGTATATTTCAAACTTTTTTTGTTAATAACTTTTTAATAAGCAACGAGCGACGATTAAATTAGAAGAAAAAGTTACTCAGAATTATGTCCTTGACAACATATGTCAAGGTCAAGGTCATTGGGGCTGGGTCCCCTATTCGCTATATTTACCATTTTAACAATAGTTTATTCTAAATAATGTTTGGGTGAATCTTTATGATTATTCGTCCACCAATTGAATATCAGAATGATCTAACTATAATAGTTGTATTTCCTTCTTTATATGGAATTGGTTTTTATTATTTGTTATATTCCTAAACGGTTCGATTTACAATTTGCACTGCATCACGTAACTCTATTCGTTTTCGTTTAATATCTTTATTTAACTGCGCTAATCGATCAATTAATTCTCTAAGTTCATTATCTGATTTTTGACGCTGATCACAGCCTAACAGTATTTTACTCGCCGTAGTATTGATTGATTTATGCAATGTATTGTTAATAACAAATTGTACATTGCCTAATACGTTTTTCCAATTTTCGGTCTTATAGCCTATTTTCAACAAGCTGATTTTAGAAAACGATTTTTTCAGCTTAATCATTAGCCCAACGTGAAATGACAACGGTCATGTTTTATTTTTTATTCGTTTAAAAAAGAGCGACATTTTTTGAAGAAAAGGCTGTTCCATGATCGCCAATGATTCGTTCGAAAGCCAAATAAATCGAAAAAATATTTAAATATTTTATGATTTCTATGGTCTATAGCGAATTTAGTCGAAAAAAGCCAAAAGTAAATCGCATGCGTCCATATACAATCCAGTTTCTGTTGAAGAGTTATATATACATAATACAGATGATGTAAATAATTCTATTTTTAAACGCTCGAATGTTTGTACGCATTCTTCATTGAATACAAATTTCGCATTCTTTTTGAGACTTGTAGCACTTGACTTTTTTTTAGCACTTGTAGGAACCTAACTTTACATGCGCAATTTTTAATAAATTTTCGGAAATAATTAGTTAAGAAACTTTGTAATTCTTTTACATTTATTGGTTGGGTGTGTGGGTAGTTTAAATAATTTGGATATATTGTTTACACATAGTAATGCCTTTTGCCGTAATTAGATATCCCAAATATTCAATTTCTTTTTTAAATGTATATTTTTCCAAATTTAATTCTATATAAACTACTTCTTTAAATAAATAAATACGTTTTCAAAAATTTCTAGGTTTTCCGCTACAGTAAATGTAGATATTAATATATCATTAATATGTATCAAAATTTTATTTGAACGTATCGGTGAATCAAAAATTTGTAGAACTCTTTTTAGAAATTCGGCTGGAGCCTATGAATATCCAAAAGGCATTTTAACAAATTCATATTGCCCAGAATGAATGGCAAAAGAGAAATATTTAGTATGTTCCGTATGTATCAAAATTTGATGAAAACCATCTTTTAAATCTAAATTGTTATACATTTGTTTATCCCATAATTAGTCTAATTAATTCTCTATTATTGGAAAAGAATATTTTTGTGGATATATTCTTTGATTAAGTAGCCTCAGATCAACGCACATTCTTTTTTTCTGTTTCTTTGTGACACGAAAATAATTCGAGAGCAATAAGATAAAATACTAGGTTTAATAATATTGCGCTTTAACAAATCATCTATAATTTCTTTGAAGCTCATTTTTCTCAGTAATAGACATTCGGTTTGGAACATAAACAGGGAATTATCTTTTAAGTATACTTGGTCACTATAGTCATCATCACACATATACATTTATTCTTTCAATTACTTATCTACTTCCATAAACGTTTTTAATAAATTGCATCAAGTCATTATCTAAATTATTAGTTATAGCATCATGCTGCTCTTTGGTTTCAATAACATTTATAGGCAAAATATCATGTATCATTTCTTGAAAGGTATTAATAAGTTCAAACGCTATTCTTATAATATGTTAGTTTTAGATTAGAATTATTAATAAATTCGCGACCAATAATAATAATAATATCATAACACATGGTTTTATTATTGACAACTAGAAACATAATGTCAAATTATAAATCATTTATGCCTTCTAAAATAATCCGGTCGTATATTTTACTATATATTAATATGGAAAACTCATTGATTTCTTTGTAACAGGTTTTGCTTTTTACTCTAAATAATTCTTTACTAACTTATATTAAATAACTTTTCGTATACCGTTTCTAATTAAATTTTTTGGACTATTGGTATCTATCAATGCCCGAATTGCTATTTTATCGTTATTAACTCTACGAATGAGAATATACGATCTTGTTTTGCTGTGGGTACCGATTTACATTATATCCTCAGCAGGAAGAGAAGTAGCGTCAAACGTCGATGTAGATGGGAATGTTGCTTGTTCTTCCAGATGATTTTATACAGAGACGTGACTAGGGCTTCTTTCTTAGGACATGAAGGGCCGGGATGACCCTACTTAAAACATATTATCATAACGATTCAACAATCCTTTGATAAATGTTCAAGTTTCTTGCAGGTGAAGCAATTCTTCTTTTCGACAGCTAAAGTTGAGGTTTCTTCTTCGTTGGATATTTAGATAATTCTTTTCTTTGTGCTGAAACATTATTCTTTATGATTTTGCGTACATGTTCGATGAAATCAGGAACATTATTAATCCATGTATTCAATATCAGTCTTCGAAAATTGAAATCTTTTTAACTCCATCGGCGAAGAACTCTATCTTTTCCTTTTCTGAGAAAGTTAGCGATTGCATCAAGTTTAATTTTGCTTAGGCGTAATCAATAAATTTTTCCATATGTTATTTTCAAAAGAGAGCGCTGATTCGTGCCAAAGTTGCAGTTTAAGATTCCTTCCGTTCAAAGTATCACCTCAGTAGGGATTTAAATTCTTTTTACATAGATACTAATTCCAGCGGTTGGCGATTATATCAGTGTAAGACGCGCTCTTTCAATTAAGTCACGATAACAAGAAGCAAAAACATCATCGCTGAATTGATACGTCCGCGCGATATTAGTAACTCTCTCAAGCCATCTAATAACATTTTCTTCTTCTTTTCCTGAAAAAGTGAGAATAAATTTCTCGATACATTTTATACATTGCCAAATGTTGGAGAAGCCGTTGCCGTTTCTCAATGTTTTATGTATATCATATGCGTTTCGACGGAGCATGTATGCAATTGACAATAGAGGATGATTGCTGTAACACCTGCATAACCAATTCTATTATGTATTGGAGATTCGGCATTGAGCTGATATGTGTTGGATTTTCTCCGAGGCATTTACGAATAGGAAAAAAATAGCGCGAGAGTACAGTGCTCGTGTAGTAGTATGAGACGCGGTCTCCCTCCCCCTCCGCGGACCGCTCGTCAATCCGTTGCGCGCGGTCCCCCTCCCCCCTCCGCGGACCCCTCACCTACCGGTTTCGCCACGGTTCCCTCGCGTGACGTCATACCCCCCGCGCCGGTTTCCCCTCGCCCCTCACACTCCCCTCAGAGGACCATGGCTTAGAACTCTCCTTGCTATACTACTAATATGTATATACTTTAAACACAGACAAGTATGTAATCTATATTATATATTATGCCAATTATGTATAAAACATTTTATAAATTTCAGTTTTGTATTAAGACACCCTTTTTGTTTTTTAGATAAACATTGCTACAAGAAAAGTTGTTCAACGCATTTACAAGTAGACAATTCCAAGATCATTAGAAGGAAAGATCAGACATTTATTTTATAACGACACCTTCAAATTGTTTCTTCGCAGACTGATTGGAATATTGAATAATATTCTAACGCAACAAAAAGTTTAATATTTATCCCTAAAAAATAAAAATATAAATTTTTATAAAAGACAGTTATGACAAACAGCAGTGATATCCCTCTAAAAAAACCTCACAAAGGTAAAAAAAATACGCCAAATATATTAAAAAATCCTAAGTTGTTTGCAACAAAAAGTTTAACGCAACAAAAAGTTTAATATTCATCCCTAAAAAATAATTTGGTAAATATGCATAAAAGGTTACACCTCACCGATTTTATCGCCACTTAAATATATTGTAGGGGAGGTTCTTCTGAGTAATTCGCCGCAAGAAAAAAGTGGGGGAAAGCATTCGTTTAGAAGATATAACATTAAAGTTTGTGTATGCTTTAATAATCTATTTTTTTTTATTGAAAAAGGCTTACGACTTTAACGCGTGGGCGGGGGAGGGGTCCCGCCCCTGCCCCTGTACCCCCACCCCAAAGAAATTCCACCCCGAAGCTACAATTTGGGTTATATAACGTAATCCAAACCAAATTTTAGTTTTAAATCAGAAATAGGTTTGGGTTAGGTTATATCTTCCGGAAGTGGAGCCCCCCCGTAGGGGGGCGGAACCCACTGTGTTCACATATACTTTACAACGCGACGCGAGGTCCACCCCACAATTGTTGTGTGGATGGGAAAGTATATGCGTGGATGCAGTGGGTTCCGCTCCCCCTACTGGGGGGCTCCACTTCCGGAAAATCAAGCGACGCGGTAGCGTCGCGACGCCAAGTATATAAAAAAAATCGTTTCGGCTTGTCAACAGTTGCCTATATACAGGGGCCGTGGCGCTACCAAGTAGCTTATCCGGAGTTTTACTTCTAATAAACTTTCGATTAAAATTCCTCAGGAACCAAGCCGTTAATCAAAAATCTAACGGCACTTTTCTTATACAATGTGGAAGCAAGCTTTCGATTGCGACTAGTTTGAATTAGATTGGTGCAGTCAATCCTGAGGAATGATAATCGTATACCAGAAATGTAACACTTTGGTCTTATTTTCTTTCAGGTTCAGATTCAGTCTCTCACGTACGTATGCTCGCACGCACACACGCAAAGCGATTTTGTCCCTCAAGGCGCGTTTGCACCGCTCATGTACGATTATTCGCTTGAATGTGTAAATACGCCTTGAGAGACAATGTTGTGTATGTACGTGCATATGTATAAGATAATAAGGTAAAGTTATAAGAGTATACAGGGTATCTCACAATCTCCGTACAATATTTTAATAGCGTATTCTAGAGGCAAAATGAAGTAAAAAATCTTAATAGAAAAATATTGAGGCTGCAATAGTTTTTGAGTTATAAGTGATCAAAGTTTGCCAATAATATTGCGTAGAATTTGCGCTCTCAGGCTCGTAATTACATTTACACACGTACTGATCTGTCATCTGTTATTGCTGACAGATAAAATAAATAAATTGATTTCCACAAAACTTCTTTTCGCGATCAGAACAAAAATGAACTTTGTTTCTTAAATGTGTGAAAATATTAAGTTTATATTTTTATTTAAATATAATAATTAATCAAACATTTAAATTGTTATTTAAGAAAAAAATTAAATATTTTACATACAACATTTATAGTTCGTTAATATCAGCTGACCGCTGTACATAGTATTCATATACATAAGAAATAATAAAATCAGCTGTGTAGTAAAAATCAATATTACCTAATTTGTAAAATCAATAACAGATGACAGATCGGTACGCGTGTATGTGTACGGATCTGAGTGCGCGAGCTCTACGCGATATCATTGGCAAACTTTGATCGTTTATAACTCAAAGACTATTGCAGCCTCAATATTTTTGTATTAGAATTTTTTACTGTGTTTTATCTCTAGAATACACTATTAAAGTATTGTACGGAGGTTGTGAGACACCCTGTATATCGCGCGGACAAGATAAAAAATGTTAAGGGTCGACAAGAGAGACAGTAGAGACCTCTCGCGGGAAGCCGTGAATTACGGATACGTTCTTTTCGTATTACGGCCAAAATACAAAGAAAATTATATTATAACAGCAATATTTGTAATCAGTAGGATCGTAAGATTGGCGCTACAGAGCGATTTTTTGGAAAAAAGAGTTAAAATAATATTTCATAAGTTGATAAACAAGGTACAGCTCTGGTATAGCTCATGGCGGATTAGGTGCAGTTGGCCATGAGCTGTATTTTATTAATTATAAATTTTTTGAGAACCGAAATGCAAAATCCGACTCTGTAGCGCCAATCTAAGCTTTGTAAAGAATATAGCAAAAAAAGTTAGAGGAAGAAATATAACTTCTTCGAGGCTACATACGAAAAAAACGGATATTACTAGAGCTATATGCAAGGAGCAGCTAATGGGGACATTTTACTAGTAGTACACTGATCGTTTGACAAAGAGAGATGATTGCGCCGTCTTTGTCTCTCTTTCATCGCGTATGTGTATAGTATCCGTGTAGACACACGTAGGCATTGCGTGCACACGGATACAACCGCTGATCGATTGACAAAGAAAGATGATTGCGCCGTCTTTGTCTCTCTTTCATCATGTATGTGTGCAGCGTCCGTGTAGACACAACGTAGTACATTGTGCAACGGATATAAATGCTCTGAAAATATGTTAGATGAATTATTCTATTCTTGTCTTTTCACCGCGTCGATGACACAAAATATCGATAGCAATTACAGTTACTACGTATTACTCTCTCTGAAATTTGATTCACAAATACTTATCAGTCTTTTGTAAAAAAAACAGTAATAAAATAAACAAACTCCAACTTTTTATTAATTCTATATTTACATATACATATATGTGTACAAAAAGCAAAAATTTTTATAGGTAACCATGGTTTTGGAAAGAGAAACGAGAGGGGAGCTAAGCTGGTGGAATTTGCATTGCAAAACGGACTACATTTAATGAACACCATTTTTAAAAAGCATCCTAATAGGAAATGGACGTGGGCAAGCCCAGATGGAGTTATTAAAAATGAGCTAGATCTAGTACTAACCAACAAAAGAAGGATGATAAACGATATAGAAATCCTGAACAGATTCTCCGGAAGTGATCATCGAATAGTAAGAGCGAATGTCGTGCTCAACCTCGAGACAGAAAGGAAAAAAATGATGAAAAAGAAAATGACAAGGAAATGGGTGCCATTACAACAGGTCGAAGAATATAAAGCAACGATAGAAAATAAACTGGAATTAGAACAGCTGGAAAATAAGACAATAGATAAAATTAATAACTGTATAATGCAGTGCTCGGATTTAGTTGCACATTTCGGCCCGATTCCGTGTCTCACGCCTATTGCCCCCCACTCACCGCTCATACGTTAGCGAAGAGTCGCCAGATACGCGTAACTAAGGAGCGCGACGCTTTGTCTCAGGAGCGTCCGTATATAAGAATGTCCAAATATAATAGTAAGACAATACTTTTCTAAATGCACCGCGAAAATTTTCAAAATTAAAAGTTTTTCTTCAATATTTTATATTTCATTGATATAAAATATTGAAGAAAAACTTTTATTTATAGAAAAGTATTGTCTTATTATTATATTTGGGCATTCTTATATACGGACGCTCCTGACAAGGGGAAGGCCAAGTCGTGCACTCACGGATTTCGCTCAACTTTAAATATGTTTTAGTACTAACCCCCCTCTAATTCATGGACAAGTGGCACGACGCAATACTCAAGCATTCGCGAGAAATTTGCATTAAAAATTTCTCGTGCGCTTTCTATACCGAATTAGCGAAACAGGTTAGCAGATAACAGCGTGGCGCAGAGGATAAGGCGGCGGCTTAGAACGCTGCCCGTTGCACGTTCGAGTCCTGATTTTACCAATTTTTTTTTAAATTTTTACAAAATATTGCAATAAGTAAACGCATATGGAGTAAAAAAATTATTACTTAATAATTATTAAATTTAATGCTAATACTTTAAATATAATATTTTGTACTTGCATACTTTAACGCCTGTAACCATACGAATAATATCGGTTCGCAATACAATTAAAGACTCCATAATCATTTTTAAATTTAAAAATTCTGCAAGGGATTTTATTTCTACATTATATTATATGACCGGTCAGTGCTTTTGTACTACTATGGAAGTTTTTTTGTTGCCGAAAACTCGATTATGAGGCAGTTGTATCTGCTAGCTGCGGAAACTGTTATTTTCTATCTGGTAGAGGGGAGTAGGGACACGGGTAGCTCTTGCTTTAAATTTGGCCGTTTGGTTTACTCTATTGCCAGTCGAGCAGCTGTTTATAACGTGTCGTACAGGGACTAGTGGAAAGATTATTTTGGAAGAATGCAAGAGCCAAGCAGTAGTACAGAGGAAAATCCATCCGAATTAATGCAAATGATGTCTGCTTCTCTCTAACAAATTTGAAAAAACCATGCACTTGTAAAGACGTAAGCTTTATTCAATGTGCTTGGTGTAAATTGACATTGTGCTTCAAATGCTTCTTTGATGATTATCATCCAAAAATTTGTACACCCAAAGAGGATTCCGAAGAGAAATCCGATATATAAAAATAAAACAATTTAAAACTGATTATGGAGTCTTTAATTGTATTACAAACCGATATTATTCGTATGGTTACAGGCGTTAAAGTATGCGAGTATAAAATATTATATTTAAAGTATTAGCATCAAATTTAATAATTATTAAGTAATAATTTTTTTACTCCATATGCGTTCACTTATTGCAATATTCTGTAAAAATTAAAAAAAAATTGGTAAAATCAGGACTCGAACATGCAACGGGCAGCGTTCTAAGCCGCCGCCTTATCCTCTGCGCCACGCTGCTATCTGCTAACCTCTTTCGCTAATTAGGTATAGAAAGCGCACGAGAAATTTTTAATGCAAATTTCTCGCGAATGCTTGAGTATTGCGTCGTGCCACTAGTCCATGAATTAGTGGGGGGTTAGTACTAAAACATATTTAAAGTTGAGCGAGTGAGTGCACGACTTGGCCCTCCCCTTGTGAGACAAAACGTCGCGCTCCTTAGTTACGCATATCTGGCGACTCATCGCTAACGCACGAGCAGTGAGTGGGGAGCAATAAGCGTGAGCCACGGAATCGGGCCGAAATGTGCAACTAAATCGGAGCACTGGTATAGTGAACACCCTCATAGAGGCAACGGAGTTACACAGTCCTGCACGATACACCAGAGATGCGAAGCTCAGCGAATACACTAAGGACTTGATAGGACAGCGCAGAGTAATGCTAAACAAACAGTCGGAAAAATACAGACAACTTAATAAAACGATATCAAAGGAAATAAGAAAAGACAAAAGAACATATAATACAAACAAAATAGTACAAGTTATCGAACAAAATAAAAGCTTAAAAATATTTAGAAAAGAGACCGATATAGGAAAGCAAGCCATACATAATCTGCAAAATAAGGAAGGAGATGTAACATCAAACAGGAAGGAAATATTGAACATTACAAAAAACTTTTACCAACAGTTATATAACAACCCAGACAAGTGGACTGTGTCGGCTGACATACCGGTTTTTATAAATCAAGGTTCAGAAGAAATCCCAGAGATAACTTCAAGTGAAATCTCAGCAGCAATGAAGAGATGAAAAACAACAAATCTTCAGGCGAAGATGATATTGCTATTGAAGCTATTGTTATAGCCCAAAACGGCTATAACCAAATTAGCATAATTATTAATTATTAAATATTATTTAACGTCTTCCGACTATAACTCGAATCCCAGGAAGACGTATAAAGGTACGAGCGCAATCGCTGACAAAGCGAGCCACGCGCCGAGGCCACGCGTTCGCGAGACTCGAAGAACGATACGCCGGAAATGCAAGCAAAGAATATACGTAGCTTGCATCCGGGGTTTTTCCACCCAAAATCGAGCGACACGACCACCTATGGTCCTGTCGCTAAGCGATCCCCTCCAAAAAACTAATCGAACAGGAGGTGATAAAACTACCCACCTCGAACGAGCGCTAGGCAGTCCTAATCACAAAATCACACGGACCAGTTATAATCATACAATTACGTAGCGCGAATAAATTAACAATAGCAACCACGAGACAGTAATGTCTCTAACTAACGTAAACGATTTAATAATAAAAAACGTCCCAGCTGATCTCGCGACGGCAGCTCGCGATATCAGGCACGCGAAGCAATTCTATACCACGATAAGCCGAGTTGAAGTGCGAGAAAGACAAGAAGATTTAAAGCCAATGTATAAGAATAAATGACTTTATTTCTACAACGACTACAAAATTGTTGACACGGCGAGACGACCCTGCCCGATCCTGAGCTCCCTAGCTCCTAGAGGCCAACGATCCCGGAACAAACCCCGTGCCTCCACCAAGGGGCACAATACTATTAAAAAAGGGGGAACTACAATCTTAAAAGCATTACAAACACTATTCAACAAATGCGTAGAGGATGGAAAAACACCATCAAAATGGGACAATGCCAGCATCATCTTATTATATAAAAAGGGATATATCACCAATCTCTCAAATTATCGACCCATTAGCTTACTGAGCCACATATACAAGCTGTTTACAAAAATCCTTACAATACGCCTCTCAAACGAAATGGACCAATACCAACCGAGAGAACGGGCTGGATTTAGATTTCAGTACAAGTGATCACCTGCTGGTGGTGAAAACTTTGATTGAAAAATGTGTAAAATATATTAGATGTACAACTTTGCTTCCGCCGTTTTCCTATAGATGGCTTTAGCGGTAAGTAGTGGTCGAAATAAATAGATCATAGACGTCATGCAATAAACTTAGGCATCTGTCAACATAACCCCATAGAAACATTAGTCGATTTGTGTCTGCATCATAAAGTTATTCTCGATTAAAAATGTCAGTTTACGAGCCAAATTCTCGTCATTTGCGGGAGGTTTTAATTTTCTGCATCAATATGAAGAAATCTGAGGCTCAGGCTCATCGAATGCTCTCAAATACTTATGGTGAGGCCGCTATTAGTGAAAGAACGTGTCGTGAGTGGTTTCAACGCTTCAAGAACGGTGATTTTCACGTCGAAGACCGGCATAGCGCTGGAAGAGAGAAGGTTTTCGAAGATGCAGAATTGGAGGCATTACTTAATAAAGGCTCGAGTCAAAGTCAAGAAGAATTGGCACGATCATTGGGAGTGACTCAACAAGCAATTTCAAAACGCCTCAAAGACATGGGAATGATTTAGAAACAAGGAAATTGGGTGCCATACGAGTTGAAACCGAGAGATGTTGAACGGCGTTTGTTTGCTTGTGAACAGTTGCTTGAAAGGCAAAGACGGAAGGGATTTCTGCATCGTATTGTGACTGGGGACGAAAAATGGGTTCATTACGATAACCCCAAGCGCAGAAAATCATGGGGATATCCCGGCCATGCTTCCACGTCGACGGCCAAACCGAATATTCACGGCTCCAAGGTCATGCTCTGTATTTGGTGGGACCAGCTCGGCGTAGTGTATTATGAACTGTTAAAACCGACTGAAACAATCACAGGCGATCGTTATCGAACGCAATTAATGCGTTTGAGCCGAGCATTAAAAGACAAACGGCCGCAATACAACGAGAGACACGATAAAGTGATTTTGCAGCATGACAATGCTCGACCCCATGTTGCGAAAGTGGTCAAGACATACTTGGAAACGTTGAAATGGGAAGTCCTACCCTACCCGCCGTATTCTCCAGACGTTGCTCCCTCTGACTATCACTTGTTTCGATCAATGGCACACGGCCTGGTTGACCAGCACTTCCGGTCTTATGAAGAAGTAAGAAATTGGATCGATTCGTGGATCGCTTGAAAAGATGACCAGTTTTTTCAACGCGGGATTCGTACGCTGCCCGAAAGATGGGAGAAAGTAGTGGCCAGCGATGGACAATACTTTGAATCATAAATGTATAACCAGTTTTTTACAATAAAACCTCGAATTTCGAAAAAAAACGGCGGAAGCAAAGTTGTACACCTAATAATAAACCTATTATCTTGATTTTTGTTGATTATGAGAAAGCGTTCGATTTGGTTGACCAGCAAAAACTCTTTGCAGCCCTAGCTGAATGTCGTGTAGATTATAGGTACACGGGTTTTTTAAAGTGCACATATGATCACGCAACAGCCTCAGTATCGTTACACGAAGATACCAATAGATTTAATATTAAAAGAGGAGTGCGACAAGGTGATACTATCTCACCTAAATTCTTTATAACATTATTAGAATACATGTTTAAGAACCTAAGCTGGGAAGAAATGGGTGTCAATATTGATGGAGAGAGGCTCAGCAACTTGCGTTTCGCTGATGATCTGATACTCATCACAGACAAAGTAGACGAAGCACAGAAAATGTTGGAGACACTCAAAGAAACTTCAGATTACGTAGGGCTAAAGATTAATTATTCTAAAACTAAAATTATGACCAATTTGGTTCTTAGTGGAAATATCTTGGGGGACGAAGACAACGTGGAGCAAGTAGCGACATATAAGTATTTGGGGCACGAGATAACAATCGGACGAAATAATCAGACGCACGAGATCCAACAAAGAATAGGGTTAACATGGGCGGCCTTCGGTAAGTTACGGAACGTCTTCAAAACAGACATACCAATATGTCTGAAAAGAAAGATATACAACCAGTGCGTTCTGCCGGTGCTCACTTACGGGGCGGACACCTTTACCCTTACAAACAAGACTATCGCTAAAATTAGAATGGCTCAGAGAGCGATGGAACGAATAATGTTAGGCTTGTCCCTGAGAGACCGGATCCCTAATATAATAATAAGAAAACGTACGGGGGTAACAGACGCTATATACATGCTGAAAAGGCTCAGATGGGACTGGGCAGGACATGTGGCCAGAAGGAATGATAACCGATGGACTAAAAAGATCCTGGAATCTCGACCAAGACGAGATGCCTTCAGAAACAGAGGCAGGCCTCCGACAAGGTGGATGGATGATTTGAAGAGATTTAGAGGAAATTGGATTCAAATAGCACAGGACCGCGAAATGTGGGAAAATTTAAGGGAGGCCTACGTTCAGCAGTGGACAAACTAGGCTGGATGATGATGATGATATGTGTACAAAATTAATAAAAAGTTTTGGAGTTTTGTTATATTATTTTTTTTTTATTTTTATCAAGAACTGAAGGAGTATAATTTTGAATCTAATTGCTATTGATACTATATATGTCATCGACGTGGTAGAAAGAAAATAGCATAATTTATGTCACATTTTTCAAGCATATTAAGTTATATCTACGAGGATGGATCGAAAAGTAACTTGGTTCAAAAAAATAGATAGACATGGTTTTAAATTCAAGTAGTATTTTATTTATTGTTTTATTTTATTTTTTTATTTTATTTTATCTCACATAACGAATACACGAACCAAGTTACTTTTCGATCCACCCTCGTATAATATATATACATATATAAAATTAGAATAAAAAAGAATTATAAATAAGATGAGACAGGCAAATGAGAGCCAGCGCGCTGGATGAGGGGCGCCAAAAATATATTACATTTCTCGTATGTGTAATTGTATTTATTAATTAGACGTTTCAGTCCGAATATTCCATCTTATTAAACCATCTTCAGCAATTTCAATATTCGCACCGAAACGTCTAAATAATAAATACAATTACACATATGAAGAATATATTTTTAGCCCCTCTCACCCAACGCGTCGGCTCTCATTTGCCCGTCTTATCTTATTTATTTGTGAATGTTTATTAAATATTTGAACCTAATATATTAATTATATTTAAAGAAGGATTATGATTCAATCATATTTAAAAAAGGATTATTATATATAAACATTAAAAAATATGGTAAATATAGCGAAAAGGGGACCCAGCCCCAATGACCTTGACCTTGATATATGTTGTCAAGGACATAATTCTGAGTAACTTTTTACTCTAATTTAATCGTCGCTTATTAAAAAGTTATTAACAAAAAAAGTTTGAAATGAACCAAAGTACATGCATGGACAGGAAGCACGCGCGCGGGCGCGCACACACACACACAGGGGGGTGCAAGGGGGCCTTTGGCCCCCCTCTCTCACCCACCCCGCCAGTAGGCAGGGTGGACCTCGCTTTACAATGTAGCATGTACTTTGTAAGTTGTAAAGCGAGGTCCACCCTGCCTACCGGCGGGGTGGGTGCAGGAGGGCGGCCAAAGGCCCCCCTTGCACCCCCCCGTGTGCGAGAGAGTGCGCGCGCGCGCGCTCTCACGCGCGTGTGCTTCCTGTCCGTGCATGTACTTTGGTATATTTCCAACTTTTTTTGTTAATAACTTTTTAATAAGAAATGAGCAACGATTAAATTAGAAGAAAAAGTTACTCAGAATTATGTCCTTGACAACATATATCAAGGTCAAGGTCATTGGGGCTGGATCCCCTTTTCGCTATATTTACCAAAAAATATTTATTATTTTTTGTATATTATACAATATATCATCTTTATATTCATAGTATATATATATATACACATATATATATATATATATATATATATATATATACATATATGCTGAGATTGCATTAAATTTCATTTAAATTAATTTCTTCTTTGTCACATGGGCTTCGCATTATTATTCCATCGCGTTCAAAGTCGAAAAACAATGTTCTTATCGCTATTATTATTTTAGGTTTTTTGGTGTTTTTTGACTTTTGAAGCCCATGTGACAAATAAGTTCTACACGAAAACACGCAAACAACTTTATCGGTTAGCCGCGCGATAAACGGCTGCCGGCACGCGCGAGGCCGTGACGTAGCCCGTGACGTACGGGCCACCGGCCTATCACTCGCCCCGAATCTCATCTCGCGCCGATATTTCAAGGGACGGCCAATAAAGTTTGGCGCCGCGTTGAATCTTTGAACCGAACTCGGAGGTTCAAATTCATTGGCAGCGAGAGATTAAAGAACCGCTATAAAAGGGCCCGCTCGTGAGAAGCAGAGAGACACTCGCTTACGCGTTTAGTTACCGCATATAGTTACACCGCTTAGAGACACTTGCTTACGCGTTTAATTACCGCATATAGTTATACCGCATTTCGACACGCTTTGATAACCGCTTACGATAACCGCTATTCTCTTGTGAAACCGCTTACGACAACCGCTATTCTTTTTTGTGAAACCGCCTATAACCGACCGAGCTTTTATCAGGAACTTTTTGTATAATTTATAATCGTGTTAATTATTTTGTTATAATTAAAAACGTGAATTGTACTCGCGAGATTTATTTTCCGCGAACCAAAATCTTCGCACACTCTTTTCTAATTTCGTCTTGCTCTCGAACATTTTCTGGTCCTTCGAGCCGGATCATCACCGGCATCCGCGAGTTTGTGAGTGAGATCTGAAAAAGGAAAGACAAACGTTACAAAATGTGCGCGGATTTAAATAATTTGCTGCAAGCTCAACGCGACATTCATGGTCGCATGTCAAGGTCGGTGGAAAATCTACGGAAACTAGGCGCAGCTGGCATCAACCTCGGCAGCATCGAGGCCCGGATCAAGATCCTGGATCAACTGTGGGCCAAGTTCGAGACACAGCATGAGCTCATCCGCACCAGCTATAAGGAGAGATACAGCGAGAGTGAGTACGCGACTACTTTTGTTGATGCCGTAGAAAATACTTACGTTCAACAACGCGGCAAGCTCGCCGAATATGCTGAGCAGCACCGAACTGCTCCTCCTCCTTCGGCGGAGTGTAACGAGCAGCAAAGTAGCGATCGCTCGTTAAAAACCGCGTTGCCAAAGATCCAGTTACCTCCGTTCTCAGGCGCGTATGAAGACTGGCCGTCCTTCCGCGATTTATTCCTGTCCGTGATCGGTTCAAATTCCGCTGTTTCTCCCATCGAACGGTTCCATTATTTGCGTTCGTGCCTGCAAGGACCTGCGGAAAAATTGATACGTCCGTTAGCGGTTACCGGGGAGAATTACGAGCGCGCTTGGGCAATCTTAAAGAAGCACTTTGAGAATAAAAAGGAACTCATTCGGTCAAACTTTGCCACATTCTCCGCCGTATCAAAAATGAAGGGCGAAACCGCGGAAGAACTGAGCCGCGTTTATCACGCCGTAACGACCGCCGTGAACGCGCAAGAGAGCATCGGGCGGCCGATTGAATCGCACGGGATGGACCTATTTAATCACTTGGTCGTTGAACTGTTCGATGCGCGCACTAGGCTCGAGTGGGAATCATCCACGAGCGATTCATTCGAACCTCCGAATCACGAAACATTATTTAATTTTATCACTAAGCGAGTGCTCACGCTTAACGCCGCGAAACCGAAAACCGTCAAGGTCTCCGGAGACTCATCGAAGCCCGCGAAAACTCACTTCACTAGACACGAATCCAACGCGGCACAGTGCGCCTTGTGCAAGGAGCGACACACGCTCATGGTGTGCGGGCAGTTCAAAGCGAAGCCCGTCAACGAACGTCGGTCCTTCGTCGAAGCGCATCGATTGTGCTACAACTGCCTCGGCAGTCATCCGGTTGCAAGGTGTCAATCAACCAGGAATTGCTGGTCTTGCAAAGGGCGGCATCATTCGATGTTGCACGATTCGTACGCGACCTCGAAGACCACCGACGCAACCGCACTCTCCGCAATCAAACCAAGCGATGACCGCAAAGCGATTCTTCTCGCGACCGCGCGCGTTCTAGTCGCTGACCGCTACGGAGAGCCTCATTCCGTTCGCGTCTTAATCGACCAGGGATCCGAGGTATCCATCATCACCGAATCGCTGGCGCAACGCCTACGCCTCCCGCGAAATCACTCTTCAGTGACGATCTTTGGGATCGGCGGATCGCTGTCCGGCGCTTCGCGTGGAAAGGTAGCGCTCAAAGTCACGTCAAGAGTGACAGGAGAGACGTGCTCCGTTGTCGCCTTCGTGCTTCCGCGCCTCTCTTCGTATCGAAGTTCCACACCGCAAAAACGCAAAGGATGGCCTCCAGGGATTGCCGTTAGCCGACCCGGAATTCATGGCCACCGACCCCGTCGAGCTGCTTCTCGGAGCCGAGATCTGCTCGGCAATCTTCAAGGATGGAATCCGCAAGGGTGGACCGCAAGCTCCCATGGCACAGAACACCATCTTGGGATGGATTCTGTCGGGAGGATGCAGCGTTGCGACGCTGCATGGACACCTTAACACACTCCAGTGCACCGCAGATCACGACCTCACAACGATGGTCCGCCGCTTTTGGGAGCAAGAGGAAGTGCCGCTCGCTCCCACCGCTCTCGCACCTGAGGAAGAAAGGTGCGAGATTTCTTCGTGCAAACGCACACACGCACGAGTGATGGACGGTACGTCGTTCGGCTGCCGTTCGCCACTACCCCAAGGAACCTCGAAGAAACTCGCAAGCCAGCCGAGAGACTGCTGACCGCAATGGAGCGGAAAAGCAGCCGTGACTCTCAATTCGGCGACCTCTACCGCTCGTTCATGCTGGAGTATGAGCAACTGAAACACATGAGCGAAATTAATGAAGGGTCAACCACAACTGACACGGACAACAGGATCTGTTACCTACCACATCACGGAGTGCTGCGCGAATCAAGCATCACCACCAAACTTCGCGTGGTCTTCAATGGGTCGCAGAGCATCCGGTCAGGAGAATCGCTGAACTCGCAGCTCCTAGTGGGAGCTAACCTCCTTCCCGCGCTCGCCGACGTCCTCCTCCGCTGGCGGTGGCATCGCTATGCCATCGTGGCGGACATCGAGAAGATGTACCGCCAAATTTTCGTGCACCCCGACGACCGTGACTTCCAACGCGTGCTATGGCGTCGCGACAACACGCGTGAGGTTCAGGAATACCGCTTGAATACAGTAACATACGGTCTCACGTGTGCGCCGTTCCTCGCGATTCGAACTCTGCGCCAGCTTGCCGACGACGAAGAGTCTCGCTTTCCTCTCGGTGCCGCCGCTCTTCGACGAGACTGTTACGTCGACGACATCGTATCGGGCGCCAACACGAAGTCAGAGGCAGCAACGCTGCAGCACGAACTCCGCGGACTTTGCATGGCGGGCGGGTTCCCGTTGCGAAAATGGGCCTCCAACTGCGAGGAGATCCTCACCGGAGTCCCGCAGGAGCACCGGCTCCTCAAGGCTCAGCACACCTGGGAGCATGAGCTCCATCCCACCCTGGGTCTCCGATGGCATGAGCGCAACGACCATTTCGCGTTCGCGATCCAACCCCGCGCGACCACCGAATACACGAAGAGGCGAGTCCTCGCAGAAACAGCTCGTCTCTTCGATCCGCTAGGCTGGCTCGCTCCAGTCATTATCCGCGCGAAGATCCTAATCCAATCCGCTTGGCTACAAGGACTGGATTGGGATGCTCCGCTTCCGCCATCCGATGCACAACAGTGGCAACTCCTCCTCGAGGAGCTTCCGCAACTCGAACAAATACGGGTTCACCGCTGGCTTCGCACGGGAGAGGAAGCCTCAACCCTCCAAATACACGGTTTCGCGGATGCCTCTGAGAGAGGCTACGCCGCCGCCGTGTATCTCCGCACCGTAACCGACGGCACCGCGACGATCCACCTCCTAGCTGCAAAGAGCAAAGTTGCTCCAATTAAACAAATTTCGTTACCGCGCCTTGAACTTTGCGCTGCATCTTTATTAGTGACGCTTACTCACCATCTCCGCATTGTGTTGAGTCTTTTTGCAGCGCCAATATTTCTATGGTCTGACTCCAAGGTCACCCTCTATTGGATTCAAGGACACGCCTCGAGGTGGAAGACGTACGTGGCCAACCGAGTCGCCCAGATCCAGACGCTGCTCCCGGAGGCCCAGTGGAGACACGTACCTGGACGAGAAAACCCGGCCGACTGCGCATCAAGAGGAATAGCTCCCAGCGAGCTGGTACATCATCAGCTGTGGTGGACTGGCCCCAACTGGCTGCTGAAGGACGAACGCTGCTGGCCGGAAAAGAACCTGGAGGCTCCCAAGGGCGAACCGCCCGAGAAGAAAGCGTCCACACATCACGCCGCCGCCAACGAGGAATCTGAGCCCGAAAATTTGCGCAGATTTTCCTCCCTGCAACGGCTGATCAGAGTGACAGCATGGTGCCTTCGATGGCGACGCTCAACCGCTCACGAACAAATTCCAGGCGACGCTACACCAAAGCCGGTTCTCGAACCGGCCGAGCTCGAAGAAGCACTGCATCGATGGCTCCGCGTGGTGCAGTCACTGCACTACGCCAACGAAATCGCCGCTATAAACGCCAACCGCATCGTCGCCCACCGCAGCCCTCTATCAAAGCTGAGCCCATTCCGCGATCACAACGGCGTGCTGAGAGTCGGAGGGCGACTCAAGCACGCCATTCTGTCAAACGACGAACGACACCCGATGATCGCCCCATCAACGTCATGGCTAACTCGACTTCTGATAGACTCATGCCACCAAAGAACACTACACGGCGGAGTACAGCTCACGCTGGGTTTGCTCCGTCAACGCTTCTGGATTCCGCGAGGACGGGCCGTTGTCAAACAACTGCTCCATCGATGTGTGACGTGCACCCGATGGCGAGCCACCGCACCGCAACCACAGATGGGCAATCTTCCTCGCGGCCGAGTCACTCCTGGACGCCCGTTCCTCCGCACCGGCGTGGACTACGCCGGCCCGTTCCAAATCCGGACGTCTAAAGGGCGAGGACATCGAGCGTACAAAGGTTTCATCGCCGTTTGCGTGTGCCTTTGTACGCGAGCCGTGCACTTAGAGTTGGCCTCGGACTATACAACCGAGGCCTTCTTAGCCGCCTTCCGCCGATTCACTTCACGACGCGGCTTGTGCACGGACTTGTACTCTGATTGCGGCACCAACTTCATTGGAGCAGACCGCGAACTGAGAAAACTCTTCCAGGCATCATCGTCCGACGGCCGTCGCATCGCGCACATCACAAGCTTACAGGGAGTGCGATGGCACTTTAAGCCACCCGCCGCGCCGCACTTCGGGGGGCTCTGGGAGACGGCTGTCAAATCCACTAAACACCACCTAAGGCGAGTCATCGGGGAAGCTACCTTAACATTTGAGGAGTTCAGCACCTTCCTCGCACAAGTGGAGGCCTGCCTAAATTCAAGGCCACTCCACGCTTTATCCGACGACCCCGACGACTTCACCGCACTGACACCCGGACACTTTCTCATCGGCGCCCCGCTTCTCGCCACACCGGAGGACCGAACAAAGGGACACACACATATCGCGATGGCAACTGGTGCAAAAATTGAGGGACCATTTCTGGCAAAGATGGTCCCGAGAATACCTGCACGAACTTACCTCTCGACCAAAGTGGCTGGGATCCGAGGCGGCTCCCAACATCGGCACGCTGTGCTTACTCCGCTCCGAGACAACCCCGCCAAACCGATGGCCCCTCGCCCGCATCATCAAGCTGCATCCCGGAGACGACGACATCGTGCGCGTGGTGACCATCCGGACACCCACCACAGAGCTCATCCGACCACTCACCAAGCTCGTGCTGCTGCCCAGCATCACCGAGACATAACCGACCATAGAAAACCGCACTCTTGCACACTAGTTATAAGAAATAAAAAATAAATGTAGAATAGAATTTAATCCGACGGGCCGCGCCGCGTTCACGCTTACATTTCGTCAAAATTCACTTTGTACTTACATTAATTCTCTCTTTTCATCTTCGCTGCCACGCAATCACCGCACTTTAAAAAAATAGTCAAATTTACAACCGCACGCACGAATGCATGGCCTTCTGCCAACACATTTTAATTTCAACTGTTCAATTGCATTAATTTCTCACTGTAAATTGTTCATTCATCACATAAACTCAATAACACCGCACTCGTGCGTAACCTTACGCGACGCGATACACAACACATTCTGAATGAGCGCGTCTCCCCGCACTCCCGCTCGCCACCCCGCTTCACTCGATCACGCATTCCAGATCGAACGCGCCAATCAATCGAACTTTATGGGCCAAGTCGTGACACCTGTTCCTTGGCACGCGAATTTGTTTCGGCACGGAGTGCCGAGGCGGGCGGGAATGTTTGAGATTGCATTAAATTTCATTTAAATTAATTTCTTCTTTGTCACATGGGCTTCGCATTATTATTCCATCGCGTTCAAAGTCGAAAAACAATGTTCTTATCGCTATTATTATTTTAGGTTTTTTGGTGTTTTTTGACTTTTGAAGCCCATGTGACAAATAAGTTCTACACGAAAACACGCAAACAACTTTGTCGGTTAGCCGCGCGATAAACGGCTGCCGGCACGCGCGAGGCCGTGACGTAGCCCGTGACGTACGGGCCACCGGCCTATCACTCGCCCCGAATCTCATCTCGCGCCGATATTTCAAGGGGCGGCCAATAAAGTTTGGCGCCGCGTTGAATCTTCGAACCGAACTCGGAGGTTCAAATTCATTGGCAGCGAGAGATTAAAGAACCGCTATAAAAGGGCCCGCTCGTGAGAAGCAGAGAGACACTCGCTTACGCGTTTAGTTACCGCATATAGTTACACCGCTTAGAGACACTTGCTTACGCTTTTAGTTACCGCATATAGTTACACCGCATTTCGACACGCTTTGATAACCGCTTACGACAACCGCTATTCTCTTGTGAAACCGCTTACGACAACCGCTATTCTTTTTTGTGAAACCGCCTATAACCGACCGAGCTTTTATCAGGAACTTTTTGTATAATTTGTAATCGTGTTAATTATTTTGTTATAATTAAAAACGTGAATTGTACTCGCGAGATTTATTTTCCGCGAACCAAAAGATCCTCGCACACTCTTTTCTAATTTCGTCTTGCTCTCGAACAATATATATATATATATATATTCCTAATTTATATAAAAAAATTTGTATTTTTTCTCCCTATCTTCCTCCCCATACTCTTTGACCTCCCCGGCCTCCTCGACCTCCTCGGCCTCCTCGACCTCTTCGGCCTCTTCTTACCCGACCACCCCGGTATTCATTATAATAATGAACTGGTGGTGATGGTGGTGGGGGCGGCGGCGGCGACGGTGGTGGTGGTGGTACTTCACAATGTGTGATGTGCTGTCGTCGTTCGCGACGACGCTGGCGATAACGCCGCCGTCGTTCTGCTTGCGGATTCTGTAACAAATTAATATTTTAATGATTATTAATATTCTTGGAAAATAATATACAATATGTATTATATTTATATAATTTTTATCATTTCATTTCTTTGTGTGTGTGATATGTCTTATGTGTACACTTCTCTAATAGTCTTATTTATAATAATTATTGCAACATTATAAATAATTGTATAAGCTGTGCATATAGAAACATATATATATATATATATATATATATATATATATATTTGTATATACATATATATATATATTGTATATACATATATACAGGGTGTCTCACAACCTCCGTACAATACTTTATTAGCGTGTTCTAGAGGTAAAATAGAGACAAAATTTCTAATACAAAATTTTTGAGGCTGCAATAGTTTTTGAGTTATAAGCGATCAAAGTTTGCCAATGATATCGCGTAAAACTCGCGCGCTCAGGCCCGTAATTACACTTACACGCGTACCGATCTGTCATCTGTTATTGATTTTTTCAAGTCAGGTGATATTGATTTTTACTGCACAGCTGATTTTATTTTCTCGTTTTCTATGTATTACGCTGTGTATATTACGCCTACGTCGTACATTATGGCGATAGGCTAATATTAACAGATTATAAATCTTATACGGAAAACATTTAATTCTTGAATAATTTAATTAAATATTCAAATAATTAAATAATAATAATAATAATAATTAAATTAAACATTATAACATTAATAATTAATAATATTAGTAATATTATTAATATTATTATTTATGTTATTAATTAGTAAAATATTTATAATTATTTTTATTAATATTTATATTGATAATATGATATTAATATTATTATTAATAATTTTATTTATTTTTATTAATATTTATTATTAATAATTAATTATTATTTAATTATGTGAATATTTAATTAATTTAAATTAAATTATTCAAGAATTAAATGTTGTCCGTATAAGATTTATAATTTGTTAATATTAGCCTATCGCTACAATGTATAATGTAGGCGTAATATACACGACGTAATACATAGAAAACGAGAAAATAAAATCAGCTGTGCAGTAAAAATCAATATCACCTGACTTGAAAAAATCAATAACAGATGACAGATCGGTACGCGTGTAAGTGTAATTACGGGCCTGAGCGCGCGAGTTTTACGCGATATCATTGGCAAACTTTGACCGCTTATAACTCAAAAACTATTGCAGCCTCAACATTTTTGTATTAGAATTTTTGACTCTATTTTATCTCTAGAACACGCTAATAAAGTATTGTACGGAGGTTGTGAGACACCCTGTATATATATATATATATATATATATATATATAGGGTATCCGACAAGTAAGTGACCAAACGAAAGGTGAAGGTAGATTGGGTCAAACTCGCCTGGTAGTGTGCGACGCCGTAGAAACGGAGGCTCACGCACACTACCAAGCGCACGGCTAAAGGTCGGCGCTGATTGGACAGATTTAATCAATAATAACTAATTCATTAAGCGTTATAAAAAAATGGTTCAGAACTTTTCGACTCAGTTTGATTCAATCTACCTCCATCTTTCGTTTGACCACTTACTTGTCGGACACCATGTATACAGGGTGAGTCATTTTAATCAACGCACGCAAATATCTCGTAAAGTAAACAAGATAAAAGAAAAATGTTCTATACAAAAGTTGTATGGTTCAGAGGGGGACACATGATGAAAATATGGACTTGACCTTGAGTGACCTTTTCAAGGCCAAGTCAATGTGATCGATGTTTTCATAAATGGAATCCCTCATTTTTTATTACATATTCTTGTAGCTTATCTTGAGAGCTTTTCAAAACACTATAATAAAGTATTTTTTCATTAAGTACTTTTTGAGTTATTTTATATTTTAATCTGAGATATTTTGATATAAAAAATAAAATATCTCGTAAAATATTTAGTTTTCGATAATCTTACCGTAATACTTTTATGTACAGAATAATGAGACAAATCAATTAGTATAAAAAAAATAATTGTTTTAAAAAAAACATTGTAAATAGTTGCATACTTTTTCTTAAAAACAATGATTGTTTTTATGCTAATTGATTTGCCTCATTATTCTGTACATAAAAGTATTACGGTAAGTTTATTGAAAATTAAATATGTTACGAGATATTTTATTTTTTATATCAAAATATATCAGACTAAAATATAAAATAACTTAAAAAGTACTTAATGAAAAAATACTTTATTATAGTGTTTTAAAAAGCTCTCGAGATAAGCTACAAAAATCCCTAATAAAAAATACCATGTTCCATTAAAAAATAATCACTTTCGGTCTTAATCGGTCATTTTCGGCCGGAACCGGAAGTTGAAAATATAATATCATCATTTGATAGAGCAAACTCGATTTATTATATAGATATTTTTTTTTATTTCAAAATAACCACTTCCCTAGTTTTGAAATGGGTAGTCTGGGACACCCAGTATATATAAATATATATATATATACTCGTGTTTATATATGTTCAAAATCGAACCCCAGAAATCAAGAGCTCTCAAAACTATACGAAAGTAAATTAAATACAAAATTACCGCTCGACCGCGAAGACGCGCTATCAGCCCGGCGCTGCAGCAAATCACAGCGCGCGACGTAAGCTACGTTCCGCTAATCACATTCGAAGCGCTCCGTCTCGATCGAAATCGATGCGAGCCCAGTACGGTCACTCGAGAAGAGAGAAATAATAACAAGGAACGAAAATTGTCATGCTGTCGGTTTAACGGACGATCCGACCTTTTGATCGAAAACAGGTCCAAAAAGCTTCTAGAATATTCCACTCTCACAAGCGTATAAAGGCTCCTCCCGAGATACCGAGCGCTCTCTCGACTTGCGACTCTCGGAGAAAGAAAGTATTGCTTTACACAGCGAAGTTCTTATAAATTCGAAAATAGCTCGTTTTTATCTCGCACCGTCGCTCGCGGTGCGCTTAATTGGATAATATCGCGGAATTACGGACCGCTCCGTTGCTCGCGGATCGCGTTATTCTTAATATCATTATCAAAGCCCACATTGTAAATATTTTAAAGAAGTGGTGACTGTATATCGGAAGAAAATAGAAACTCCAGGTGGAACCCAAGTAGTGTATCTAGGAGAGTTCTAACCCAGGTCCTCTGAGGGGAGGGTGAGGGGCGAGGGG